>JAXCMG010000017.1:5825068-5885759 GCA_034642415.1 Podarcis siculus | reverse complement strand
TCTTTCTTTCTTTCTTTCTTTCTTTCTTTCTTTCTTTCTTTCTTTCTAGGACCCTGAGGTCCAACAACCAAAGTAAGGTGCAAAATAGTAACTGAGGAGGACAGGCATATGCTAAGAATTAAGTCTGAATTAAGAATTCTGGACTTAAGAATTAAGTCTAAGAATTAAGTCCACTCCTGGTTTCCCCCCAAGCTTTCTTTGTTTCAGCCTCCTAATTTGGGGGCATGGTTTTTAGTTGCTTCTGTCGTTACCCAGAGATCTACCGGTAGATCCTGAACTATCTTCTGCCTCTTCCCTGCTTTAAACTAATGAAAGCAAAGTCTTTGTAAATCTGTATCTATATTATATCTCTATCAATATCTATCTATTTATATGGGGAAAAAGATTTGTCCTATTGGCTCCGGCACCTGGTGTGGGGGCCAAGACATATTATAAGAGGCAGAGATCAGCTGGGCTTAGTGCCACAACTGGAACACCCTGCTAATTCCAGCTAAACAAAGTTTCGTGGTGACACATGTCCCAGTTTTCAGCCTCAACATGTTGGAGGGTATGGTAAAGGTAAAGGTAAAGGGACCCCTGACCATTAGGTCCAGCCGTGACTGACTCTGGGGTTGCGGCGCTCATCTCGCTTTATTGGCTGAGGGAGCTGGTGTACAGCTTCCGGGTAATGTGGCCAGCATGAATAAGCCGCTTCTGGCGAACCAGAACAGCGCACGGAAATGCCATTTACCTTCCCACTGGAGCAGTACCTATTTATCTACTTGCACTTTGACGTGCTTTTGAACTGCTAGGTAGGCAGGAGCAGGGACCGAGCAACGGGAGCTCACCCTGTTGCGGGGATTCGAACCGCCGACCTTCTGATCGGCAAGTCCTAGGCTCTGTGGTTTAACCCACAGCGCCACCCGCATCCCGTGGAGGGTATGGTAGCAGGATGCAAAAGAGGATGAGGCTTCCATACCTTTAATAGTTGTGCAGAAGAGGGTAGCTTCGGCAGGTGTAGCTTGCCATGCAAATCCCATATATTTTGCAGCAAGTAAAGGTACAGGAGCCCTTTCCTCCTTCGCATCTGGCCACCCTTTGGGGACAGGACCTGGTGCATGAAGGCTTGCCTTGTCCTACTTTCTGAAAGTAGTTCTGGCTCATGGCACTGAGGGCTGAGTCCTGCAAGCAACCCCTGATACCCAGCATCCTCTGCTGCGACGCTGGTTCACATATTGCTTGGGCTGCTTACACAGTCAGGCCAGTCCTGGCGTCTCAGCTCGGCTCAAGATGGAGACAAGATGGAAGCTGAAGTGTGTGCCCAGGGGGGAAGCCAGTACTTTCTGATTAGCATTCAAGTCAGAGGCAACAGGAACGCACAGGAAGTTTATTTTGGTTGCTGCCTCATATGCTCTTTCTAAATCACAGCGCTCAGCACTCCGGTTAAAGTTATGGCAGGTCTCCCTGTGTTTAAACCTTTTCTCAGGGGAACTTCTACCTCACACAATTATTATTCTCGGTTATTATTTCAGCCGAATTACTTAGTTATGCAGGGCGGTGCGCCTCATCTGCAAAGCAGCCCCAAAATGTACACTGTGTTGTGTTGACAAGACATGCCAAGCCCATCAAGTACACTGCATGGTGGAGAGCCCGTTTCTGTGTTATGTTTCAACGTGAACACATTCAGCCTCATTCCTTTTAACCTGGGAAACTGAGAAAAAGCAAATGAGCTGCACTAACAAAACTAGCAGCATTTTTGCTGCTATGTCTGATTGTGGGGGTAGTGGGAAGACGTATTTTGCCAATCGCTTGGCTGTCACTGGTGAAATTCAGCGTGAATTCAGCGGTTCCTACTGAGGTGAAACATCTGAGGGGTATGAGATGGCCAAGTGTGTTGTATGACTCAAGACTACAGGAGGACACCCCCTCCCCCATTTCCCATTGGCAGAACATTTTCCATTTGCACATCAAAGTGCAAGAGGACACCCCCTTTTTTGAAAGCTTCTGCCATTAAAACAACAGCAAAAAAGCTCTATCTGAAACCTGAAGCAGTTCAATCCATTTTCCCCCCTCACAACTTCTTCTGCTGCCTGGGTTAAGACTAGCCCTGAAGAATCTTGGGATGAGCCAAGAGTTTTGCATAACGAGAGTAGATGAGTCTAGATAGATCAACTGATCTAGATTTAGATCTATAGATCTAGATCTATAAAATCTTGCCACATACTTCAGAAGGCTGGTGCTCTGCTGTTGCGTATTACACCAGTTCTGTAAGGTGAACAGGAACTACAGTGGTAGCTCGGGTTACATATGCTTCAGGTTACGGACGTTTCAGGTTACAGACTCCGCTAACCCAGAAATATTACCTCGGGTTAAGAACTTTGCTTCAAGATGAGAACAGAAATTGTGCTCCGGCGGTGCGGCAGCAGCGGGAGGCCCCATTAGCTAAAGTGGTGCTTCAGGTTAATAACAGTTTCAGGTGAAGAACGGACCTCTGGAACGAATTAAGTACTTAACCCGAGGTACCACTGTAAAGTAATGCAGCAATGGTTGTATGGGGAATAATCTGTTCTGGGCGAGACTGTAACTGATTCCCCCACATGCAACCATTTCCAAATCACTTCAATTCCTGTTACTACATGTTCCCTTCTCCTTTCCTGCCTCATTCTGAGGTGCTGGTTTTACAGCTCAACTTTTCGTTGCAAGGTGGCCACGGGTGGGGTGTGGGCACATGTGTTTTTCTTCGCAGTAAACATTTATCCAGCACTCTGCAGCCCTCCTGGCTGCCCACACTTCCTGATCTGAGAAAGTCCACCGAGAGGAGCTAGGTCTTCCCCTGGGCTTTAATTCCCAGGCAGGCATCCTGAAAAATCCACTGACATTTCTCTCCCCTTTGATCATTTCCAAATGCGATTTCTTTTCTCAAAAACTGATAGGAAATGGGGGGTGGAATACGCATACAGGAGAAATTTTCAGCAAACCATACCTTAAAAATATACTAAGGGTGCAGATAATGTGTGCTGTTGCTTTGGTGTTCCTGTTTCAACCGAGAGCGCCACAGTGAAGATGTTTGCCATCTAATGGAGTGGAAAAAAATCTTCCCATCTCCTAAATGGATGTTGTTGTTTTTCCTCGCCCACCCCCCTTTTTAAAAGCAGTCTCTTTAGACTATTTTTGACCTGTAATTGCCAACATCTGTTCAGGATAATCATCTACAGGAACTACCATGCACGGGGGTGTTTTGCCACCTTCTCTACCTTGCCATGCAGGTCAAAAATGTTAAACACTGAGGCTGAATGAGACCTGTCCATAGATACACCGAGGGCACATTTGCTTGTTTTCCCCATCGATCTACTTTCAGAGAAAACACCGTCCTCCATTTAAGAGATGAAAGCATCTGTAACTAAGCATCTTTAAATGCTGACAAAGGCAACAGGGGCTGCATGTTTCTTTTGCTTTAAAAAAAAAAAGGCAATGGGAGAGGGAGCCAAAGGTCATGATCCACGGGAATATTCTTCACAATGGAATGAAAAGGAGCCGCATAAAAACACAGCAGCAGCACCACGCCATTCATATCAGTGGCCCTTGTGCAGAAGAGCATTTTGGCGGAATTGTGCCCGCATTCACTCTGCACTGACCTACCGATTGATTGGTTGGGTCGGAATTAAATCAGATTGAATGATAATGGCGAGGCAGCCCACAACAGATCCTTCAGATTCCTTTATTCCACCCCAAACAAAGCAGTGAATGGCATTCGGTTTTAATTTAGCCTGGAGGTCAGCACACTGACAAAAAAATTATTGATCGGCCTTGCAATTTTTTCTCATGGTTTTGTTTTTTTTTTCATATGTTGCCATTTACCCCAAGATTTTTATTTTATTATTTAAAGAGAGAGTGGGGGAGGGGAGGGAGAAGCAACCCACTCAGATTTAGTCATTTATGTCTAACTAGCCAATCTGAATTTGTTGGACCCCCGTTCCCAAATTGTACGAAAACAGGGCTGTGGGAAACTTTGCAAGGAGCATTCTCGGCTCATGATTGTCATGGGCTGGGAAATTTCAGAGCCCTGGAGAGCCTTTGATGCCTCCACCAAAAATTGCTGGGAGTGGGGTAAACATATGAAAAAAAAGTATTCTATTGACAGGACCCATTCCCCACACTCATCCATTCCCAGGTCAAGTGCCGTTTGTTATTTCAAGCTGTGTCCTACCGACAGCCGTTTTGCTACGGGGAATGGCGCATAAGCTTCTGTGAGTGCACGCAGCCCAAGTGTTTAACCTCAAATTGTGTTTTTCACCTGAAATGACTGAGATTGTTTTCAGCGCGCGAAGAACTCTGAACGTTCGTAAGGCTGATACATTGCCCAGGTCCACAAATTCAGTTATGTATCTGCAAACAAGGGAAAGTCACACACAAGAAGAAGACCGTGACAACAACGCCAGCAAAGTAATGACAGAAGAAGAGAGAGAGAAAGAGAAGAGAGAGAGAGAAAGAAGGGTTTGGGGAGGGACAGGAAAAAAAGTCAATTGTAGCTGAGAGCAGATATGCAAGGATCAGGGCTTCTTACCTGGAATGTACGAAATAGTTTTTAAAGCTCTCAATACCCTGAAATTCCGAAGTGCGGAAATTTTGCCTAGTTTTGTAAATTCTCCTACAAACCTGTTGAATTAAACCACAGTTATTTGGAAATACACAGCAGGGCACATGCAGCTGGAGATTGCATGAACATCGCATTGGCTCATTTAGCTTAGGGTGGTGGGTTTCAAATCTCCTGCCTTCGGGAAGCCCTGCCCCAGCTTATCTTCCCTGCTGCAGAAGCTCTGCACATTGTGGAAGTTTATGAGATCTGTTTTGGGGCACAGAGTTAGCTTACGTGGCATGTTAGCCAGGGCTCTCAGGCTTCATCATCTGGCATCATGGGTTTAATTTACAGCCCACCTTTCTTCTGGGATGGAGCTCAAGACAGAGTACAGAGGGTTCCTAACACGGTCTCCTTTCCAGGCACTGATCAGTCCCAGACATACATAGCCTTAGCAAGGCTGCTGTACCTTGTGCCATGCACCATATGCTATAGTGCCCTGTTGCAAAGAGGGCATCCTGGAACTCAACCCAAAATATCCTGCAACAATGCATTGCCGAGCAAGATCAGTATTAGCGGGCGAAGCATCTTTCTTGCCCAGCATTACTGATATTCTCATTGAGGAACCCCTGAGAATGCTCCTAAGGTAGACCATCTCACCATTGGAAAACCACTGGCTTGGGGCAAAGACATGAGTCATCATGACTTGGTCTTGGAATCATGGAGCGGCAATCATCTTCCTGAACACAGATGGGTTTTGATGGCTGGCTTAGATTTGGTAGGCCAACTGAATCATGCCATTGGTGAGTGCCATGGAACAGGAAGACAGGGGTGGTGTGTGTATGTCTTTGTGTGTGTGTGTGTGTGTGTGTGTGTGTGTTTGTACCTCTGCTGCACAGCATAGTGGAATCCCACCTCTGAGCTGCCTGCAATCAGGCCAGAAGGGGAAGGCAAGGTTGGCAACTATTGAGTTTTTGGGCATGGATCACATAAAACCAGCCAGGTTTGAATGCTAAGGAGCGGGTAGGCATTAAGAGATGCAAGCTTTCTTGGAGAAAGCAACGCATCTATCCCAAGCTGAAGATCAATTCAAGGGGACTGGAAATAGTTAATATTACTGGATGATTATGATGTTATGTTGGTTTTCCCCAACCAGATGCCCTCTAGATGCTCTTGACTACAGCTTCCATCATCCCTGACCACTGACCATGTTGGCTGGGAGCTATAACCCCAAACATCTGAAGGCTGGTGTAAAAGGATTGCGAGTGTGTATATGTGTTCTAATAATTGGGAAGTACTGCAAACTCTGCTTTTAGCAGAGTATCATTCCTACGGCAAGCGACTCTGAGTGGTTTTTTAAAAAATGAGGAATGAGGAAACCTATAACCTCCAAACTTTATAGACCAAGCACTGGGCAGCTGGGTGGAGGCAGAGACTTCAAAGTCAAAAGACGGAACATCCAAGCAGCCTTAATTTACAGTCTCACAGCTCTATACAAGAGAGCTGAGAGGGACATTGTGGGAAATTCTCATGCAAATTATTCTAGTTTTAATGTGTTTGCCATAAATTTGAATTTATATTTGATATTTCCCTCAACATTAATTATATTGTACTAAATGACTGAGGGGTGTTTTTTTTGGGGGGGGGGAGAGACAGAAACAAGGTGCAAAACTTTCTTGAACGTGGCAAACTTGCAACAAAGTCCTCTAACCGTAATCAGAAACACTTTAATATTCCATTTCCTTTTCTCAAAACTTCCTATTTTCAAATGCAATCCTGGAAACGTTTTGAATTCAAAATGTGAGCTCTAAAATGTAGCTGAGTTATTTCATCTTTAAAGTTAGACTCTTGAGCGGAAACCTTCCCACTAAGTTGTTAAAATGCATCAACAGGGAAGCAATTTGGGGTGGGGAGTGGGGGGGGTGAGATATTAAAACGAAAGAAAGCAAAGCTCAGTGTTGCCTCCATAGGAACTCTGTCTGGAATGAATACAGAGCCAACCAGCCCTTCTCTTCATTGGGGCAGGAGTGAGAACAGACAGACAATGACATCATGAGACTCGGTAACTTAATCTTTCTATTTAAAAAGGACCATTCTGAATGCTTTGTCTGGAAAATGCATTTCCTTAAAACCACAAATATTGTTCATGGATTTGAATCCTGCCAATTCCTCCTCCTGTGGCAGCTTCCAACTGTTTAAAGCAGGGATGAGAAGCCTCTGTGTCTACTCAGATGTTCTGGACTCCAATTCCCACCAGCCCCAGCCATCATGGCCAACGGTCTGGGATGATGGGAGTTGAGAGTCCAGGTTTCCCACCCCTGATTTAAAGGATAAAAAATAATACAAAACAGAAAAAACAAAACACCTTGGTTTAAGGTTGATAGGGAGATAGGTAGCTTCTATCACACTGTGGGTACGCTCACACATAATACTAAGCCATAGTTTCTTTTAACAATGGATTGTTCAGTAAACCGCAAGTAGCCTCACATAAGATCAAATGAGTCACAGATTGTTTTGCCTTGTGTTTCTATTGCTTAGTGAGCATCCTTGGTGGGTGTTCAAGCAAACCATGGCAAAGCAAAGTTGTTGGATTTGGACACAATGCCAAACCAAGCCACAGTTTGTGAGTCAACCACAAACCATAGTTTCAGATTGTGGTTCATTGCCAGGAAACATCCATGGTTAGTTGACTGGGCTGGGTGTCAGACAAGCTACGCTTTGGCTAAGCAAACCATGGCTTAGTGTTGTGTGTGAACCAGGCCAGTGTTAAATGGGGTGGGGGCAGGAAAGAGAGAACAGGATGGGGCTCAGTGACCTTTTTAAACTATCTTCTCTATTTCTCCAAAATATTTAAGTTACATAAGCAAATAAAAGATTAAAAACAAGTAACACAATATCTCAGTTAGCATGCTTCTGTTTTCACTAATTCCTGCAGTTGAAAATGGTCATTGTACTTATCTTATCTGGAGAACATGAAAGCTTGAACACTGCTTTGTGACATTTTGGTTGGCCTAATCAAGGCACTGCCCTAATGTCTGAGCTTTGCATAGAAATGTCATAGGCAGCATCTCTTATGCTTCATGGCCTTTTGACTACACTGTTTACAACCCATCCTGCCCCTGCCCCCTAATACTCATATATTTTTCTACTTTATGCATCTGATGTACTGGGCTCTAGTCTGCGAACTTTTATGGCACCCAAAAACTGATCAGTCTCTAAGGTGCCACAAGAACCTTCCTTGCTCTGTCTGGTCTTTGACCGCAATAAAGATTGATTGATTGATTGATTGACCTTCCTTGCTTTTGTTGCAACAGACTAACATGGCTATCCCTTTCAGATTCAAAAACAGGTGTGTTTTCCCAATGGGCCAAAATCAGATACATCCCTCCCTTTACCTGTCTCTTTCCCTTTCCAGGGCAAATCCCTCCCATCCCCTTTCTTGTTGGCATTAGCCATGGTTTAGCCCCGTGGTGAGGAACCTCAGGCACGGAGGCCAAATGTGGCCCTCCAATCCTCTCTATCTGGCCCTTAGGATTCTCCCCACACCCCTCAACATGCCTTCCTTGGGTGCTTTTTGCCTGGCTGGAATATGTCATTGAACTCTGATAATGCTGCTTGTCTGCATTATCCAGCTTTTGACCTTGCAGGGGGACTTTATCTTAACCATGTGAAACTCAGATACCACGTGAAACTCAGCTACCACCTTAGCCAAATCCTATGCGATATAGAACACAGCACACTTTTTTCATGTTTGAAGGGCCACTTGCTTGCAAAGAGAGTATTGACTGATAAAAGAAGAGCCAGTGGTTCTCTTCGTTACCTAAGAACGTGACAGAGATGTACAAGTGTTGCCATCGCTTGTAGTAGCTCACCTTGTCTGTGCAAAGAACATGGTGCACAGAGTTCTTGGTCCCGCTACCAGCAAGGACCATGACACAATGACCTAGACACTCTGATGGAGAGCTCAAAGAAAGCCAGAGCATCTTTCTTCGTGCTGACACTGTATCCCCATCTCTTCCCACTAGATTAATGAGGTGGGAACCAAAGGCCAGAACTGGATGCAATGGAGGGTGTGTGGCTGCCACCGAAAGCAGGAGCTCTGCATCTCATCCTCCTCTTCCTCCTGATAACATCTAGCAATACCAAACACAGGGAAGGGTCATAGCTCAGTGGAAGAACATCTGCTTTGCATTCAGAAGGTCTTAGGTTCAATCCATTGCCAGGGAGGGCTAGGAATTGGTCCCTGCCTGGAACCCTGGAGAGCAACTGCTAGTCAATGCAGACAGTCCTGTCATAGATGGGTCAGTGGTCTGATGTTCTGCTTTTCCCCTCACTCCTGCAAGGCTTGGGAACTGCCGCTGTTTTCAGTGGCAACCCCAAAAGGAAGAGGGTGCACAAACACTACAGAAATAGGTGCAGCCAAATACGTACAAATATATTTTGCACCATTATTCCCAATGCCTATCCCCTGAACCTGTTGAGAGTAACATTCTCTCAAAGGTTGGGTGCTTCGTGCTCCTGGTGGGCGGAAACAGAGTCAAAGGTGGGTGGAATCAGAGACATAAATGCTCCAGATCAGTGTTTCCCAAACAGAGGGTGTCATCTGTTTTTGGACTACAACTCCCATCATCCCTAGCTAGCAAGACCAATGGTCAGGGCATGATGTTTTTGTAGTCCCAAAAACAGCTGGAGATCTCTGAGTTTCAGGGGGGAAATGTTCTAGATTGACGACTCTGGAATAAAAACTGACCTGCTTCATTCTTCATCGTGGCTGCCTCAGATTAGAATTCCCAATCCTACGTAAGCTTACTTAGAAGTAAGTCCCACTGGATTTGACAGGGTCACTCTCAAATAAACATTACTGATTGTTGTTGCTGCTGCTGTTGTTTAGTACAACAGACCAAAGCAATTAAAGGTAAAGGGACCCCGGATCATTAGGTCCAGTCGTGACCGACTCTGGGGTTGCAGCGCTCATCTCGCTTTATTGGCCGAGGGAGCCGGCGTACAGCTTCTGGGTCATGTGGCCAGCATGACTAAGCTGTCTCTGGTGAACCAGAGCAGTGCACAGAAATGCCATTTACCTTCCCGCCGGAGTGGTACCTATTGATCTACTTGCACTTTGACGTGCTTTCGAACTGCTAGGTTGGCAGGAGCAGGGACCGTGCAACGGGAGCTCACCCCGTCGCGGGGATTCGAACTGCCAATCTTCTGATCGGCAAGTCCTAGGCTCTGTGGTTTAACCCACAGCGCCACCCGCGTCCCAAACACCAATGCAACTACTATTCTCAAAAGGAAGCAGAGAGCAAATCCCTTTGGGGTGATTTTAGTGTGCAATGCCCACGCCAACACACTAATGTATGTCAGAAGCCTACCAATTTGTTCTTAGACAGCCGGGGTGTGTGTGTGGTGGTACTTCCTTTCCTCTCTGATAAGAAAGTAAGACTAGTCTGCTGGGTCAGGCCAATGGCCTATCTAGTCCAGAATCCTGTTATCGCAGGGGCCAACCAGATGCCTGTGGGAAGCCAGGGAGCAGAACGTGAGCACAAGAGAATTCTGCCCTCTTCTGGTTTCCAGGAACTGGAATTCAGAAGCATTACTACCTCTGACCATGGAGGCCCAGCAGAGCTTTATCTTACATGAGCTTGTCCACAAGCCATCTAAAGCTGGTGGCCATTGCTGCCTCTTGTGAGAGTGAGTTCCATAGTTTAATGGTTTCCAGCAAAGCGTGTTCTCCTTCATGGAGAGCACGTGGTGGGGTCTGACAGGCCACCCCTCTGTTGCTGGGTGGGATCGTATAGCAGTGATTGGGCTGTTAGAGTTACTGGGGAAATTTTGATGCTGCCAATTTGTGGGATGGACCAAGGGTTTTATATACTGAGCACGCAGCATTGAGCGTTCTCTTTCGCTGCGTGCACCGGATCACCCGCCCACCCTCCCTAATTTAGGGCTTTTGCGTTTGACCTTGCCATGCCTATCATGGGGTCGTCTGCTTTTGGGGCAGGGGCCTGGCAGGAATTTTGTCCATTTGGCAGATTGGCTGGTGCCATTTGGTTTTTGCCTACTGCGTAGCAAATTGTCACAACTTGTAAGGTTGCGGTTAGGCATTGGTTAATTTTTTGGTTGATGGAGGGGATGTGGTTGGCTGTGCCTGCCCCTCCAATGCTGCTGCTACAAGGGAATTCTGTTAAAGGAATCCAGGGGCTCGCCATGCTTTCGTCCGAATCCCTGGCGTGGGGCTTGGGCCGTGCAAGCCCCTGGGAGCATGCAGGGAGAGGTGAGGGTCTGGTGCCCGGCTCCATTTTCTCCCCAATATTTTTTTCCCTAACTGCCTTTTGCTGGAATCCGGAAGTCAGTTCTGTTCCTGGGCGGGGACAGATAGTCGTAACCAATGCCTAAGCAACCACTCACATTTATGTATTTTAATAAAGTTGTGGCCAAAATTATGCCAAAAACCTTAAACCAAAATTCTGTGTGAATTGTGATTTGGCTTGGGGACCTCGACACGTAACTGGTATTTGAAAACATTGCTGCCTCAAACTTTGCAGGAAGACTGCAGCCATCATGACTAGTAGCTAGTGATAGCCCTCTCCTCCATGATGGGTCAGATTGCACTGTAAAGGCCTAAGGCCACTGCAAATGATGCTCCATGCCTTCCCCAATGGTTGCACACTCAAGACCTCTGGTAACTAAGGAAAACAAGGGCACACTCACTCCCCATGTTCCCTTGCCTCACCAAACTCTCCAGAAACAGGATATGACTGTGGCACCTGCAGCTTTCACGGCAAGCAGAGAAACCCTTGCAAGTGCGACTGCGTTAGGTTATGAAACCCAATGGGAATTAGAAGCGTTAAGATTTTATTGGCGCTTAACCATATGCTTGAAAGACCTGCCTAGAGGATAGCCTAACATTTGGAGACGGCAACCCTTCATGTGGGCTTATTAGCACAGTAGGTTTCCATTGTAGCTGCAGCGAAGCTAATGAGGCCTTGCCACCGTTTCCTGATGGAGCCAGCGTTTAACTTAACAAATTTATTAACAAATAACAGCCCAATTAATCCAGGCAACCATTAAATGGGATGGGCTATGCAGATCTAAAGGTTTCGCTTATGAAGCTTCCTGGACTGAGGTCCCAGGCAGCTTGTGCTCCTGTAACTGAGGGAGGAAGAATGCTCCCACACGAAAGGACAAGAGATAGAGAAGCTCTGGCCTGTGGTCTCCCGAGGCCATTTTGGCCAGGAGTCCTGTGGCTTTCCAGCCAGGCACCAGGCACCCAGATTATGGGTATAAGGTGCCATGGGAAAAGTTAATTTCCGAGAGTCAGAATGCTATTTTTTATTTTTATTTTTACGGAAGAGACTTTATTAAAGAAACAGGAAAAGGCAGGGGTCTTTAGACTTTTAAATAAAAGTTGATTTAATTTTTTTCAACTGTGTTGTTGTTTTTTTTGCACACAACCCTAAAGCAGTTGCCAGTGAAGCCAGAGCTCAGGTTATAAAAGCCAATTTCATACTTGCAATGACAGCGGGAGTCAAAGCTTAAGGTACCTCTGCTTAAGTGCTTGCCGGAACTGCAGCCAAGACTTTTTAAAAAAGGGGAGGGATTGAGGAGATTTTTAAACTCAGGCGGAATTGCCTGGTTGTTGTGGCAATGCCCTTTTCTGCGCCATTACTTCCCTTCCCCTTAAAAAATGTCTTTTCCGTACAATTACTTTTATTTTTTTCAAAAATAAAATAAAATGGCAGTGCCTATTGACTGCCCCCCCCCCCCCGCCGCCACCGGCGTGCCTTTACAGCCCTTGTCGCCTGCGATACCTTAATTTGCTCTTTGCTCTGGATGTTCCTATTTCGGTTCCCTTCGGCCGGCCAACTCAGCAGCTGTCCTGAATAGGAGATCCTTTTTTTGTTTTCATTTGCAGGGAGCGGGCTTAGGGCTGGATAATTAAGAATTCGCTTTGAACAGAAGACAAGAGCCCAGCCAAGACGTAAGCTAGCAGGCTGCCAGGCCAGCCACCGTCCTGCCAAGAGAGCAGGCAGGCAGTCCACCTAATAGGCAAGCCCAGGCGGTTGCCAGAATCTGCCTATTGGCCGGGGGAGAGAAAGCAACCCAAGACTGCATCAAAAGGGTTCCAGCCCTGCGGTGCACTCTGGCCCTAATTGGGACGGCAGCCATGTGGGTTTTCCTTCTGCCATGCCAGACTAGAGTCCTCACACAACAATACTGCCAGGTTCTGCAAAGCGCAGACCAACAGGATGCTGTCCTTGTGTAAGGCTTTTTTTTTAAACAAAAAATCACAACTCTTGGTGCCAAAACTTGGAAAGAATCAGTAGGGCGGGACCATGCAAGTCTACCACACTACCTAGCACATCAGCATAGGAGCATAGGAAGTTGTAACATACCTGATTAATATTCCACAGCCTTTTAAATGTGTCTGTGGGAAAGGGGGAGGGTATTGTTTTGCTGTATTGTTTTAATTATTTACCTGTTTTTATCCTGTATGTTAGGGACACAGGTGGCACTGTGGGTTAAACCACAGAGCCTAAGACTTGCCGATCAGAAGGTTGGCGGTTCGAATCCCCGCAATGGGGTGAGCTCCCGTTGTTCAGTCCCTGCTCCTGCCAACCTAGCAGTTCGAAAGCACGTCAAAGTGCAAGTAGAAAAATAGGTACCCCTCCGGCAGGAAGGTAAATGGCATTTCCGTGCGCTGCTCTGGCTCACCAGAAGCAGCTTAGTCATGCTGGCCACATGACCTGGAAGCTGTACGCCGGCTCCCTCGGCCAATAAAGCGAGATGAGCGCCACAACTCCAGAGTCGGCCACGACTGGACCTAATGGTCAGGGGTCCATTTACCTTTACCTTTATCCTGTATGTTATTCTGTGAACTGCCCTGATATCTTATGATGAAGGGCAGAATATAAATGAAATAATAATAATAATAATAATGCCGACTCACATCTTTATTAGTTGCAGCTCAGGACTGTCTAGACTGACCGCAGTGGTTCTCCAGGATTTCCCTTTTAAATGCGTTCTTGGGAGGGTCTGGGGGTTATTGGTTTGTAGGGTTTTTTGGTTGTTGTTTTTATATATGCCGGAAGCCACCCAGTCAGATGAGTGGGGTACAAATAATAAGTTGCTGTTGTTGTTCTTATTATGATTGTATTTTTATGTAGTGAGCCCCCCTGAGATCTACAAATTAAAGGAGGTATGCAAATTTAATTTAAAAAATAAACAATAAATTTCAAGCCCCCTGGTCATAGAATTGTAGAGATGGAAGGGACCAAAAAAGTGTCATCTAGTCCAGGAATCTTTCACCCATCATGGGACTCAAACCCATGACTCTGAGATTAAGAGTCTCATGCTCCACTGACTGAGCTATCCCACCTGGACGTGTCAGCAATTGCAACGTGGGACCTTCTACGTGCAAAGCAGATGCCTTGTCACTGAGCTATGGCCTTTCCCCCCAAGTGATTAAGAAGCTGTGTTATACTTAGTCCAGAATTTGGCCTATCTAGCTCAGTGTATTGTCTACACTGACTCTCCAGGGTTTCAGACATGGGGTGCCCCAGCCCTACCTGGAGCGGCTGGGGATTGAACCTGGAAGAATGCAAAGCAGATGCTGAAGCCCTGAGCCATGATCCCTCTCCAGCAGCCAGGGGTGGAAAGAACTGGCGGGGAAAGAGGAGGAAGGAGGAAGGGATTCCAGGAGATGGAGGGAGGCAAGGGGAGATGAAGTCCAGGTGGACGGTCTCCTCCCCACAAAGGACCATCTACCATCAGCTGCCCTGGGGGAAAGGATCCCAATGACCTGTCCTACGTGTTGATATGGTTTATTGTGGTTTGCAGTGCACTTTGAAGCTGCTTTGGGAGCCTCCTGAAAGGTGGGGTATAAACAGTTCTGATTAATAAATAAAAACTCTGCTGTCGCTTGCCCTGTTTGAAAGCCAAAGTGGGCATTTGATCTTGAAGCTATGCTAGCGGGGGGGGGGGGGACCCCTACAATCTGTTACCAGCAGCAGTTCTAAAGGAGCCTCACCGCCAAGGGAAATGGCTGTGCAGGCTTTCAGCATGTTCACACAGGTAAAACTACAGGTGTAGGCAATGAAGGAAAGAAGAATTTGCTGGAGCCGAGCTGAAATTTCAGCTGTTCGGTCCCAGCTTTGGAGGTGGGGGAGAAACATTCACGATGAAAGTGATGGGCAAAAGATCGTCTGGGGAAATTCTGCTCTACAGAATGTCAACGGGTGGCATCCCCCAAATGGATATTTTCTGTTGTCCTGTGGAGCGTCCTTCCTTCTGTTGTATGTGAAGAAGCAACCACCAGCTGCTTCAGAGGTTTTGTAAGGACATAAGTTTTGACCTAGACTTTTCCTGACCCATAAGACTGAGCCCTGCTTGAAGTGTATGAATGCCCTGGTTCTCTATTTTATTGGCTTCCATATGTTTTATACTGTTAGATTCATAGAATTGTGGAGCTGGAAGAAACACAAAGGGTCCCTAGACCAGCCTCTTGCAATGCAGGAATCCTGTTTTATCAGTTTTAGGTTGTATTTCTGTTTCAACTGATACAGCACATAGTGAAAACTGCTTAAATGGTCTTTTTCTTCTTCTTCTTTTGAAATATCAAGCAGTTAATAAACACTTATTTATAAGTAAGTAAATGAAACGCACCTCTCCTAGTTTGCATTTCAGGATGTTTTCAGGGCTATTATGGGATGGGAATGAGAAGCACAAATGGCAAGCTGCCAGTGAGGGGGCAGGATATTTCTCTCTCTCCTAGAACTCCCCTTGGAATGAATAATGCCAGATTATGACACAAGATCATTCCAGAGGCGATAATGGGAATCAAAGTCTCTTATTAGAGATCCTGTATCCTCCTCCCTACCTCACAGTTCCCAGGGTTCTCTGACAAGAGAAAAGCACAAGATTTGTAGATTGCTGGAGTTCCCAGATCCTCCACATTTCATGGATCTGCAATTCCCAGGGTTCTCTGAGGAGAGTGGATCCCTATCCTATCCACTTTAAGTCTGCGGTACAGACATGTCATTGGTCATGGCCATGCAAAGACAGTTTCTAAGCAGATCAGGAATTGCCTGGGAGTCCAGTCAAAGTAGTTGAGACTAGACTCCCAGCACTGGACTGTTTCTTATCTGAAGAGGGACCTCTACTTGAGGCAGATTTCCCAGGAGCCATAAACTGGGTTGATTAAGTCTTCAACTTATTCTAAATCACTCTTGATGCCATTTTGGTTCTCTTTGGTGCAGGTGAAAATAGCTGCTTTTCTGGGCTCTGGGACTTGCAGTGTGTCCCATGTGTTGGGGCTACTACATCAATAAAAGTGGTTAATAAATTCCATTCCAGCAAGAGCCCTGGCTTGGGTTAAATGGGTGGACATGGGTTGCCTGCACAACTGAGAAAGAACAAAAGAATCTCATATCAGCCTCATTGCTCCAGGACCGTTAAAGCGCATGAATTTCTTGCTAGGATAGCAGGGAAGTCACGGGAAGTTTATGGGAGCAGGGGAAGAAAACCTCGGTCCTGATCTAGCCAATCGCCTTTTAGGAGAGGAATGAGAAAAATTCTACTTACGCCATGACAATAACAGAAAAATCTAGCCAGTTCCATGGGTCCCGGAGGAAGGTGAATTCCGTCATACAAAATCCTCTCGCCAGAATTTTTATCAATGATTCAAAAGTGTAAATGCCGGTGAAGGTATACCTGCAAAGGAGGGGTTGGGGGGGGAGTGTTAAAAAGTCCAAGAAAATGAGAGACAGAGTGTGTGTGTCAGTAGTTGTGGGGAGAGATAATATATATACCATTTATCACTCAACAACTGACGACAATCTGCATGTGTGAAAAGGGGACTGGGGTCAAAACACCACAAAAGCTTTCATTTAACCATCCAACATTGCCTCAAACTCAGTGCAGTCTGATGGGTGCAGTTCACACGTGCTACTGCAAATCATTCAATGGTTTACCTGCGTGTTCATGTTCATGAGTTTATCGCTCTGGCCAAAGGCCATGACAAACTCGTATTAGGCAACTATACTAATAAAATAATATAGAACATACATCCATACTATAAAAGAGACTTTGCCAAGTCCCTGAGCATTAAAACACAGTTTCCTTGTGCATCTCTGACAGCTCCAATTCTAAAATTATTCCGCCTTTTAAAAATCTAATTTGCTAACACCCATGATGTAAGTTACCAGAGACACCAACAAACTCAAATCCATCTTGATTTAAGATTAAATCTCCAAATCGCCACAACAATTTATAGCAATTCCATCTACAGTGGTACCTCGGGTTACATATGCTTCAGGTTACAGACGCTTCAGGTGACAGACTCCGCTAACCCAGAAATAGTGCTTCAGGTTAAGAACTTTGCTTCAGGATGAGAACAGAAATCATGCTCTGGTGGCGCAGTGGCAGCAGGAGGCCCCATTAGCTAAAGTGGTGCTTCAGGTTAAGAACAGTTTCAGGTTAAGAACGGATCTCTGGAATGAATTAAGTACTTAACCCGAGGTACCACTGTATCTCCCTTTTCCTGATTTTTTCTTTCTTTCTTTTTTGCAACTACTGCATATAGTATCACTCTTTGTGTGATGAAGCTATTATTGTCACTCAAAAGAAACTGTACCATTTCTGCCAGTGTGTGCCTGCTAGCTTGTGTGAACAAAGGTTTTGGAAAGTGATCTCTTGGATCTCTATATAAGGGGCAGGCTAACAGATAATGAGTTATGTCTTCCACCTGAATTTGACCACAAATAAAAAATCTGTCTCTGTACAGGACCTTGGTTGTAATGTAGCAGCCATCCCAGACTGCAGTGGGCTCCACCTGGAAACACATCTCAGTAAAGGCATTTCTTAAGGAAACTGGTGAGAGTTTGGCCGAATAACTAGCTCTAAAATGCTCTGTTCTCAAGAATAGATAGCAAGGGGGAAATTTGGTGTTTCAAATTAGTTGCAACTAAGAGCCAATCCCTTAGTTGACATTTATTCAATGTCAAAGCAGAGTTCCGGAAAATATTAATAGTGTTAAACATCTTGATAAGCTGATTTCCAGAGTTGGTTATCACCCAATTCTGTATAGCACAGTGCAGGAAAATGCTTAATAGGCATTGTAGCAACTTTTAAAATATACTCCAGATTCTGTACTGAGGCATCTGATCAAAGCCTGTATTTTTGATCAAGGTTGTATTTTAAAATGAGCTTAAATTCACAAATTTACAGCTGTCAGCTCTGAGACGGAGGGCCCCTCTGGTTTATGGCAGTCATAAAAAAGGGCTGAGAGCAAGGTCACTGACCCTACATGTTGCAGAGTGTAATTAAGCTGTAAAAGCTGCTAAATTAAGAGTTGGTAAATAGTAAGGTTTATTGTTTAATAGAAAGTAATACCATTTGGCCTCTCATCATATAAAGAGCCATATTTGCCTAAAGGTCAAAAGGCTAAGCATCTGGCTGGCAAGAGGGGGAGTAATTGCATCTGGCTGGCAAGAGGGGGAGTATTTTGGGGAGCTTTTTTTAAGCTGTTTCCTTTTAAACTGAGTTCCTCTTTTACTCTGCAAAGGTTTCTTTTCCTTTTAAAAAGTTATTTACGTTATATATAATATTGTATCTGTTGTCTGAATGCAGTAGGCAAAGGAAAGTGAGAAATGTTAGATTCTTATGTTAGATTATTATTTCATTGATGCTGTGTGTGAAAAGGTGAACAAAAGATCTGTTCAGATAAAAATAGCCACCATCTGTTTTAGCCATCTGCTCTATTTTAGAATGAAGGGGGCAAAGGTGATCTGGTAATTAAGGTGCCTTGTCGAGGCTAAATGTAAGAATGTATGGCTACTTGTTTGCCATTTATAAATAGAAGGAAATATAGCTCTTTGTCTCCCATAAAAGGTAATAGGAAATGGGTGTATCTTTTATGATTGGTTCTAGCAAACAGCCAATAGGAATTTCAACCAGGCTGATTGGACAGAGGCAGCCAAAGGAGGAGCAAGAGGGCTGGGTTAAGGAAATATAAGTGCTGGCCATAATGGCAGGAGGCAGGCCAGAGCTTGGTAACCATATACCACTGTGCCTCTCATTTATTTGTCTGACAAATAAATTATTATTTTAATTTCTCTATTGCTGCGTTGAATATTTCATTCCAGCTAAGCGTTAACCACAAGCGGGGTGCTACAGTACGAAGAAGAGCTGCTGATGTTCCTGAAGGCAGAGAGTTTAGCTTCCAAAATAAATTATTCTGCACAGTTTCCAAACCTTTAATGGAGTTCAAACCAGTGATTTCAACCCCACAGAGCATATGAGTAAGCACTTTGCTACCAAATATCTTTAAGGCAGGTTCAATCAGCTGCCCTCCTTTATTGTAATAAAACTTTATCAATGCCCCTATGGTTTTCTGTGCTTTGACTTTCACTGCCTCCATATGACACTTCCAAGACAGGGCTTCATTAAAGAATATGCCCAGGTATCTAAATGATCGAAATGGTTCTCATGCTCTACCAACTGTAGTTTTCTGATCTAAGCACCATTTAAACATAGGCCTGTGCCAAAAATCATAACATTGGTCTTAAGAATAATTTATAGGAAGTATGCACTGAACACCTCCAAGAAATGTTTGAGGCATAACCAGGAAAGAGAGAGGAGCACTAAATAATTTGGATACATGAAATATTGAGATCTTCCTGTTCCTAATTACTGGATAGAGTAAAAGTTTGAATTGGCTAAACATGGCACCAAATCATTAATATAAAAGAATGGGAGTCAGAAAGCAACCTTGCTTCACTCCTTGTGACATTTTAAAAGCATCAGTCATACCACCATTTAAACCCACTCTGACCCTCATTTCTGTATGGTTCTTGGGTCAACAGCAGAAGTCTGCAGTCGATGTTAGCAATTTGAAATTTCTCCCACAGTCTGTTTCGATTAATAGAGTCGAATGCAGCAGAAAGATCAATAAAGGCTACATAAAGATTGTTCTTAGTATATTTCCTTATAATACAGTTCAGAGTGAAACAGTGATCAATGGCACTGTGTCCTCCTCTGAATTCCACTTCTTCTTCATGAATAATCTTATTTTTGCAACTGCCTGGTCATTTTTTGAAGGAGATACCATGCAGGGACATGGGTTGCGCTGTGGGTTAAACCACAGAGCCTAGGACTTGCCGATCAGAAGGTTGGCGGTTCGAATCCCTGTGACAGGGTCTTTGCTTGGTCCCTGCTCCTGCCAACCTAGCAGTTCGAAAGCATGTCAAAGTGCAAGTAAATAAATAGGTACCGCTCCGGCGGGAAGGTAAACGGCGTTTCCGTGCGCTGCTCTGGTACTCCAGAAGCGGCTTAGTCATGCTGGCCACATGACCCAGAAGCTGTACGCCGGCTCCCTCGGCCAATAAAACAAGATGAGCATCGCAACCCCAGAGTCGGTCACGACTGGACCTAATGGTCAGGGGTCCCTTTACCTTTACCATGCATATACTGCAGCTTGGAGGAGATGTCTAACAAGCTAACTGATAGTTTTGTGGATTCTTCCTACCCCCTTTCTTATAAATCGGTGAAATACCCATTTTCCACCCAGAGGGCATTTGGCCTGTATTGTTTATGGTAGTGAATAAGCCAGCCAGGATAGGAACCCACCATTCTAAGGTGGACTCATATCCTCTCCAGGAGCTTTATTTGATTTCTTGCCGGAAATAAGGGCCTTTATCTCATCACAGGAGACTTGTTCCCATTCAGGTATGTTTGAGAAATCCTTACTTGTGCACATGATTATCCAGCATGTTTGATACAGGCCTGAGGCACAAGAACTAGCAACATGCATAGTAAAGGTAAAGGGACCCCTGACCATTAGGTCCAGTCGTGACCGACTCTGGGGTTGCGGGGCTCATCTCGCTTTATTGGCCAAGGGAGCCGGTGTACAGCTTCCGGGTCATGTGGCCAGCATGACTAAGCCACTTCTGGCGAACCAGAGCAGCACACGGAAACACCGTTTACCTTCCCGCCAGAGCGGTACCTATTTATCTACTTGCGCTTTGACGTGCTTTTGAACTGCTAGGTTGGCAGGAGCACGGACTGAGCAATGGGAGCTCACCCGTCGCGGGGATTCGAACCGCCAACCTTCTGTTCGGCAAGTCCTAGGCTCTGTGATTTAACCCACAGCGCCACCCGCATCGCTAGCAACATGCATACTACCCTACTTATTTGGATACAGGAGATGCCAAGCATGTGCCAAATATGCACCTGTGCATAATTTGCCAGTTGCTTAAGAGGCCCTGGGTTTTGTGTACTTTGCTGTAATGGAAATGATAAAGGAGTAAGATTTTGTGGGACGCAGTGAAGATTGCAAAGAACTGTAGCATCCATAGTAAGCCTTTTTAAAAATCTGCTGCTGACAGAGCCACATGAAGGCAGCTGGCTCTCTTCATTTCTCTAGCTTAAATTTTGCATTGTGCTTTAAGTGGCTATTTGCATGGGATTTTCCATGCTGTTTTATCTCCAGAGGAGCTCGCTGCAATTCATGCATGCAAGTCAACCACACACAGAGACAGAAGGTCTCAGTTCATTCCTAAGTGAACGCCCATTTTGCACGTGTTGGATCCTAAGTCTGTTCCACCTCGTTTACTCATTAAACTACTATAATAATTATTATTAATCTGCATGGATTTTTTTATCTCAATAATACTTAAATGGGCATTTCATCACAGGCTATTTAAATATGTATTTTATCTCAACGTACATATTTCTAAATGGATTTTGTCCTAAATTATGCATTTTAAAACTTTTTAAAAGTCGAAAGCTGATCTGCACATTAGTCCAGGGGGTTCAGGTCAGGTAAGTTCCCACTGGAATTCACAGATATCAAATTCTTGAAGCAGGCTACACACCCCACAGGAGGTGAAAACAATTTAACCTGGAGCAAAATTCCTCCATGAACCCCAAAATGAGAGCCAGACAAGATGTAAAACAGTGTGTTCCTGTGCAGAATTTGCTGCCGTGAGATGCAGTGAAGGAAACAAGCCTAAATGTTTTTAAACAGGAGAAAAGGGTTATGACAAAAATCATGGAGGCCTATTATGGGCTACCAGTCCTGACACCTAAACAGAACTTCCATGTGTGGGAAACATACAAACATAAGAGAAACCCTACTATTAGTTCTGCTACCACTACCGCTAACTAATAAAAATGTCACAAACAATTCTTCATAAATAAATGCAAAGTTTTTACAAGCCACGCACCCTGAGGTAAGAAAACATGCTGCTGTTGATAGGCTTAGCACAGGGATTCTCAAACTGGGGGGGGGGGGTATACAGCTGTTTTTGGACTACAACTCCCATCATCCCTGACCACTGCTCCTGCTGGCTAGGGATGATGGGAGTTGTAGTCTAAAAACAGATGGTGACCCAGGTTTGGGAACCCCTGGTCTAGTAGAAGGGTGGGGAACCTCAGAGCCAAGGGCTGCAGGTAACCCTCCACACACACCTTCTCTCTCCAGCCTTTGGGGCTCTCCACATCCTGAAATATCTCACTGTTCTGGAGTGCTTTTTCCTGTAAGGGAATATTCCTTGTCATGCAGCCCAAGGAAGGTTGCTCACGGGGGAATGTGGCCCTTGAGGTGCCAAAAATAAAAAATAAAAAATCCCCTGCTCCTGGTTTTAACATTTGGAAGGAGGGGAAGAATATCACAGCATTTTCACCGTGTTCTGGAAGTTGCGGCCTGCGTGTTCCCCACGAGCCTGACTCAAAGAAGGGCATCTTTGTCATCCTCTCCTCCAGCGCCAGCCACCAGGAGCAGATGGCCGTGTTTATCATCCGTCAGTCAAAAATAAAAAGTGGGTTCTGGTTGGCTCAATGAGCCACACTAATTGTTTAATGCACTGCACTTAGTTTAAGCTTTTGCATCTGGTATCTATTTTCATAAGGAAGAACTTGCAGGGATGCAAACTTGCTCTGCTTAATTTTATTTTGTTTTAAATAGCAGGCTTGGGAGGGAAGCAGGGATTATATCTTCCCCCGCCCCCGCTCCCTCCCAGGCCGATGGAAACTCAGCTAGTGTTCCTAAATGAGGTGTCCAGCTAAGCTTCAGAAACATTTATATAATCAAAAGCCAATTCCCCAAGTGCCATTACTCTCCGGGGAATGCGTGGCCCTCCAGATGTTGTTGGTTGGTCACTGTGAGAACAGGGTCTCCGGCTGTTTTTGGACTACAACTCCCATCATCCTGTGCTAGCAAGACGAGTGGTCAGGGATGATGGGAACTCTAGTCTGCAAATAGCTGGAGACCCAAGTTTGGGAAATGATCTAGAGCAGGCATAGGCAAACTCCGGCCCTCCAGATGGTCCTATTAGCTAGGGATTATGGGAATTGTAGTCCCAAACATCTGGAGGGCCAGAGTTTGCCTATGCCTGATCTAAAGGCTCCTGCCCCCATGTGGTCCTTCCTCTAGTGAGCTATGGCAGGGTCACATGCTGAGGAGGAGGGCTGGTTCTTTACAGCTCCTGTTACGTTCTGTGGGGCAAACTAAATCAAATGCATGTGGAAAAACTGCTCATGGAAGGCCAAAGCTGGTATCTGTTAAGTATAACTGGTTTAATTCACACCAAAATGGGAATACCTGGTGAAAGGGTTTAACTTGAAGATTCCACTGAAGGTAAATTAAGAGCAAAAAGGAGCTCTCTGAGCTGCCATGATGGGCTGATAATTAACTGTTATTGTTCTCAGATAGCTCTGGTGCTTTAACCTTAGATCACATGAGAAGGTATTGAATGGCATATTCGCCATCTTGGCAGGGTGGTGGCTGGAGTTCTTCGTTCCTAGGCTCTGTGAGAGTGAGGGCGTAAATGAAGCGCTGCAGGAGCACACAGCCACAGGCTGTGGGGAGAGACAGACCTCTGTTTCTGCGTCTGTTGGAATTATTTCATATTTCGTAAGATGCCGAGCCTACGCCTTTGCCTGCCATATGTCTTATGGAACTGTTTGGATGTATCATTTGATACATCTTCTGTTCTGAAGAAAGTTCTACAGGTAAACTTTTGAACAATCTAATGTGTCTGGACGATGCTTCATTTAAAAAGAAATCAGTTTTTAGGCACCGAGTCCCTTCAAACTGCACAGTATGTTTGATCTGTATCAACTACAACTACCACAGACACACACTTCATTCCACTGATGGCTCCAATTCTTTGACTCTGCCCCCATATCTGCTTTTCCTGAATTCAGGTCCAACTAGAAAAAATAATTCCAGAATCAGAGGCTGCACAATTATGCTACACAGCTCCTTCGGTTCTTTTCCGCTCACTACATGCGTGAGAGAGACCGCATTTTTGTGAGAAAACACCAGCCAGTCACACATTGGAGCATCTGCCTTGCAAATAATGCTCTTTAAATGTTCTGGTTTGTGATTTAGAGCAAGGCAAACACACCTTCTCTCAGTGGATCTGTTTCAAGAAATGCATGCCAAGAAATGCCCGCGATCCAGCAAATGAACATGCAGAGTGGTTCTGATACAAAGCAGTCAAATAGCAAATGGGAGGTTTCGGAAAGAGGGATAGAGAGAGAAAAAAAATCAGCAAAATACTTACTCGACATACTTGTTCCAAGGAGGGAGTTCAGACCATGCCATGAACACACAGTTGGTTAAAATAGTGCACATGATAAACATACTGAATAATGTAAAAGCACAAGTTAAGGAAAGTACTTTGAATGAGTATTTAAAAACAAAAAAACCCAGCCCTTGCACTTCACACTACAAGCAACATCTCAACCCTTCCCTGGTTTGTTTCTGTTCATCATTCCCATGTAAAGTGTGAATGCACATTAAGGAAGGGTGTGTAAGGAATCTTAAGTGAGCAAATTCACCGCAAGTTCATAAACCAAACTTCCACTGGCAAGACAGCACCCTTCCGCAAACAAAAACCAATGATCTCTGAGTGTGCGAGTGATACAGTGGCTGTGCAAAACAGATCCGTCAACTCAAAGGTCATCCATTAAATACATGTTCTTCTTCTTAAGGAAGGTCATAAGAACTCCTGAGAGATGGAGCCACCTCTGCTATTTATTCTGGGAAAACGCTGGCTTGTTCCAAGTACCATGTTTCTAGTCTTCCAGCCCATAGACTGGGAGGCTGACACACTCCATCTAGGCTGGTGTTGCTTGCTTTGACTGGCAGCAGCTCTGCAGGGTCTGGGGCAGAGAAGGGTCTTTCCCATTTCTTGCTACCTAGCGGTAGCTGGAGCCTCTGGGGATGGAACCTGCGTCCTTCTGCACACAGAGAAGGTGCTCTGCCACGAAGCTGTGGTCCACCACCCCAGAGTAAGACAAACCCACTCAGTCAAACCTGCTCCTCTTTCTTCCAGTGTAAGTGACTCTGCAGGGTTTGTCTGCATCAGAAGCAATCAAATGACTGATGGAGAGACATGGAAGGTGGATAAACTGCCCCTAGTGGGACACCCACTGAAATGCAGTGAGGCCAGGGGCCACAAATCGGTCAGAAACACAGCAAGCTAATGCAGCCCCCGTCAACCCAGTGCCCACGAGTTTCTGCTGGTATCACTGACACAGACTGGCAGCAGTTCTCCAGGGGCTCACACAGGAGAATTTCCCATCCCTGCCTGGCCAGCAGCAGCAGTTGAGCCCGAGACCTTCTGCATGCAAATATCTTTTGCCACTGGTCTGCAGCAATTTCCCAACCTTTGCCCTTCCTGGGTGCCCTCTATAGGACCTTGGCAAGAGCCCCCACAGTCTAGGGGACAGAATAGCAATCTGGGACTGGAGAAATCCAGGTTCAAGTCCCATTTTGGGCCACTGAGCCCATCGCGGCCTCTCAGCCTAATCAACCTCACAGGGATGTTGTTGTGGGAGGGATTGCGTATGCTGCCCTCAATCTCCTCGAGGAAACAGAAATATTAAAATGCAATAACTGCTAAATAATCAATCGTACACTCTCCCTGCTGCTAGAAATGTAAATCTGCCCCCCCCCGGCTCCCCAGAGTTTAAAATAACAGTGTATGGGTGGGGATTGTACCCACAAATACATAATCAGATTAAAAAATACTGAGAGGGAGAAGTACACGTGAAATTGGGAAAGAGGGGGCCCCACAGAGATGGGATTGTGAAGTAGCCAAGCGAAGCCTCTCTTAAAATAAATTTTAAAAGGGCCCACGTTGAATGGGAACACAGGTGCAATGGTGCAAACTCAGCATTAAAAAAAAAGAGAGAGAGGCTCCGTTAAAGAAGAGAGTTGGAAATGCCTGGGAAAAGAGATGTTGCAAGCTGTTTGCAAAGACCACGCGAAGGGAACAAGATTTGCTTACACAAATGCTGGGAAGTAAGGAAGTAAACAATCGTCTCATTGGAGTACATGGGGCTCTGCAGGGTATTATAAGCAAAAGTGACAGCTCCCTGCCCCAAGGAGGTTACAATCTATCTTTAGAAAGGGAGGGAAGCAAGACAATGAGAGATCGAGGCAAGGAAATGCTGCTTAATATTTAAACACCTAGGGTTTGTCCTAGCTGGAGATGAGGACTAAGGGAGTGAAATCTAAGATTATGTGGAAGAGGAGGAGGGACAGAGAGGTGGTATCGTGTAGCTCAGCCACCAACAACTAGGGGTGCTTCAGATTTGGGCCACCTCTGCCATCAGCCCCAGCTTGCACAGCCGTCTTGGATAGGACTGGTCGGAACTGTAGTCAAAACATCTGGAAGGCATCAGGTTGGCAACAGCTAATGTAGCTATTCTTGGGGGAGTTCAAGGCATAAGGACCATCACAGGAGAAGCGGAGAGGGAGGAGACCTTCAAATAGCTCAAGGACCATACAGAAGGCTGATGGCCGAAGAACTGATGCTTTTGAATTATGGTGCTGGAGGAGACTCTTGAGAGTCCCATGGACTGCAAGAAGATCAAACCTATCCATTCTGAAGGAAATCAGCCCTGAGTGCTCACTGGAAGGACAGATCCTGATGCTGAGACTCCAATACTTTGGCCACCTCATGAGAAGAGAAGACTCCCTGGAAAAGACCCTGATGTTGGGAAAGATGGAGGGCACAAGGAGAAGGGGACGACAGAGGACGAGATGGTTGGACAGTGTTCTCGAAGCTACCAGCATGAGTTTGACCAAACTGCAGGAGGAAGTGGAAGACAGGAGTGCCTGGCGTGCTCTGGTCCATGGGGTCACAAAGAGTCGGACACGACTAAACAACAACAACAACAACAACAAAGTATAGGTGGAGGAACAAGGGAACCACGCAGTGATACATCCCAATAATTGGTGACATATTCCAGGAAGTCCTGCACTCCGATTCATTACCAGAGGCAAATCATCAAAGGAAATGCCAGCCTGCTGGACATGCCTTCAATCTTCTCCTGAAGTCCGTGACTACAATGAGGCTACAGGGGACTGTTGTCTGACATCAACTTGTAGCATGCCCTACATCCAAGTAGCATAAACCTTTAAGCAGGATCTCCATTTCTGTTATGGGGAAAACGGGACAGTTTCTCCACATCTACTGCCACCGCCACCACCAGAATAAAAAAAAAATCAGCTCGGTTGCTAACTACCCCGGTTACTCCCGCATGAAAACTTAAGAAACTAGTAATTGGACTCGAGGGGCTAGTCATCCAAAGACTGATTCAAAAACATTTTCCACTACTGGGACCTGTTCCTCCCGATGAATGACTGCAGAGAATAGCAGATGGGAAGCCTCATTTTCTGCTGTTATTACCTGATGAACATAAACACAACCCAGCGTTACCTCCTCCCAAGTAAGCCAAAGGTCTTTGATGGCCGCTCCTTACAGAATGAGCAGCAAAGGAAAATCTCCCAGAGCCAGATTCTGACTTTCCCCACAGGTATAAACAGGAATGTCTTAAAAGTTGAGAGCCATCACTGCTGTTCACGATGGTTGAGAGTTGCAGGACAAAACAACTGGAGGGCACCAGGTTGGGGAAGGATGGTGTAGAGTGGCTCATTCCAAAATATGGGCCACCATTAGGAAATTATTCTGGCTGGGGTTATGCAGGACACTGTCCCAACCAGGAGCCATCTCTGCAAACAGCATGTCTG
This sequence comes from Podarcis siculus, assembly GCA_034642415.1. Taxonomy (NCBI): domain Eukaryota; kingdom Metazoa; phylum Chordata; class Lepidosauria; order Squamata; family Lacertidae; genus Podarcis; species Podarcis siculus. The sequence goes on along the minus strand of JAXCMG010000017.1, from coordinate 5,858,157 downwards.
AACCCTGCTGCACCCAGATCCTGGGGCTTCTGTGCCTCTAAATCATGGGTAGGCAAACTAAGGCCCAGGGGCCAGATCCAGCCCAATCGCCTTCTCAATCCGGCCCACGGATGGTCTGGGAATCAGTGTGTTTTCACATGAGTAGAATGTGTCCTTTTATTTAAAATGCATCTCTGGGTTATTTGTGGGGCATGGGAATTCGTTCATTTCCCCCCAAAATATAGTCTGGCCCCCAACAAGGTTTGAGGGACAGTGGACCGGCCCCCTGCTGAAAAAGTTTGCTGACCCCTGCTCTAAATACAGGATAGGAGAACCTTAAGCCCAGGGGATAAAGGTGACCTTACAGGCCTCTCTGTCCAGCCCTTGGGACTCTCGCTAGGCCCCTCCCCTGGCCACACCCCTCTTACCAAGCCACGCCCATTGCAAGGCCTGGCATACAAAGAGAAAAGAGCTGCAATCTCTGTAATTCCCCCTCTTGCACAACGGCATTGCTACAATATGTGCATGTGAATGCTGTGGTGTCCAGGAGAACCTTGCAAGGTATTATCCCCGTGTTAAGAGAAATGGAGGGTATGGAGAGCTGAAGTTCTAGGATAGTGGATTGCCAAAGGGTGATGGCAGAAGCAGGGTTCCACCCTTCAGCACAGCCACAGAAGGCGGAGGGACCCTGTCCTCTGTTGCATCTTCCTGCCCTAAATGCATGTCAGCCATCAGCTTTCAGCAAACCTCTGGCATTAAGGGAGCAACACTTTCTGAGATAAAGCACCTTTGGGCAAACATATGCTCCAGAAAGTGGTGGCTGCGTGGAATCTCTTCTCTCCAAAGCCAAACTGACTACTATTCCAGAGTGGATTGTCTAGAATAACACAGATGCCAAGCTTTAGTTTCAAACACTTAAAGTAAAAGTAAAGGGACCCCTGACCATTAGGTCCAGTCATGGCTAACTCTGGGGTTGTGGCGCTCATCTCACTTTATTGGCCGAGGGAGCAGGCGTACAGCTTCCGGGTCATGTGGCCAGCATGACTAAGCCGCTTCTGGCAAACCAGAGCAGCGCACGGAAACGCCGTTTATCTTCCTGCCAGAGCAGTACCTATTTATCTACTTGCACTTTGACGTGCTTTCGAACTGCTATGTTGGCAGGAGCAGCGACTGAGAAACGGGAGCTCACCCCGTCACGGGGATTCGAACCGCCGACCTTCTGTTCAGCAAGTCCTAGGCTCTGTGGTTTAACCCACAGCGCCAAATACTTATCCCCAAACAAAATTCAAACTCTGGAAAACTTTGGAAGCGGTCCCCAAGGAGGGCAGGGGAATAATCAATCCCAAATCTGGGCACAGATGGAAGTGTTAGTGTACAAGATGGGCATGGTCTTGGGGAGACTAGTTCAGCTTTCTAAAATCCCAATTTATTTTTAAAAAGTGGGTTTCTAGTCCTTATGATTGTGAATGCAAGCCAGAAAGTGTGCAGGCAATGTCTAGTAATATTTGAGAACTCAGAGGAACTTCTGAATCAAGAGTGGCAATAGCTACTCTGTTTATATCTATTGTAAACCACTTTAGACTGTAGGATTTGTAGAAAGGGGGGTACATTTGACTTGAAAACGGTTTCCATTAGCCAGAGAGGCTGAAGCTAAAACATAGCTCCTTGCTGCTCTCTATGATTAGCATAATTTATTCTGTTAAACAGTAAAAACATTGGTGTGAAAAAGGCATCCCCCAACTCGGCCCTCCAGATGTTTTGGGACTACCAACTCCCATCATCCCTGACCACTGGTCCTGTTAGCTAGGGATGATGGGAGTTGTAGTCCCAAAACATCTGGAGGGCTGAGTTTGGGGATGCCTGGTGTAGAATAAGAGTAATAGTGCAACATTTTTCAGGTGCACTTTTGGGAAGAATTTACAATTACCGCGTGGTCCTTTTAGGACACTCACCTGAGTGGTAGCCAAAAATGTCCCCAAAAATGTCAGTTATACCACTTACAATTTCTTTCTGTAAACCACAACAAAACCCAGGACATAAAATATCTCAAAACCCAGGACATACAGCATCTCAAAAAATCACATTGGGTATAAATAAGTCACTCAATGAAACCTTATCCAGGCAGCAGAAATAAGTGCAAAACAGAGTTTTAATCCAGACTGAGACTGATAAGTCTACTGATGTTTGTCATTGGAGCGCATTTTTGTCCCATGCTATATTACGAATTTAGGCCAAAAAAGTATATGCCATGGAGTGATATCTTGAAACAAATACTGATCCAGGAATGCAAGACTTAAGCACACATTGATTTGCTTTGAGATATTTTATTTCCCCTGAGAAGGACCAGAATTTGGTTTGGGGCAGTAAAATGCCCCCCAAACCATTTGTGTACATTTTTAAAAAAATGTTGGTTTAAGAAGGTTCAACAGGTTGCAGGTTCAGTCTGACTTGCTACAGCTCTTCAGTTTGTTTTACATGACACGCCACCCAGCCCAGGGCCCCAGATTTCCCCTTGTATCTCTTGAAATATAAGGCAGACTCATTAAATACACATTTATCCTGCATGCGCTCCATCTTTTGCTAGAGCATCAAAGGCAGTGGAAGCGGAAAGCATGCTTTGCTGAGTCATGAGTGACATGCATTTTAATAATCTGTTTAAAGCAGCCCATAATGCAAGCACTTTGTTGAATTAGAGCCATCAACCCTGTGCTTTCGCATACAGATCTGTGCATATATATTACGGTTAGGCTGCAGAGGCAGGCTAGGTAGCTAAGCTCCTCTTGGATAAATATATGCTCCCGAAAGTGTCTGAGCTTTCAAGCTGAACAGAGCAACTACATTCGATCCTTGCTATAAAAAAAACCACCCACACTTACTTTTTTTTATATAAAAAAATAATCAAAAATCAAAACAGTGCATTCACTCCAAAATGTACTTAGGAAATAGAAGAGACTGAAAATGCCGGGCCGTCAAATGTGGATAAAAGAATGACATTTGCCTTGCCTTACATTCTGAGCCTGATTGCACTGACAGCATCCGTAGAGCAAAAAAGCAGCTGCCCCAAGGACTCCCAGGAAATGTCACGAGGTGTATTTGTCTTGTGGCCAATGAATATGGTTGGGAGCGAGAAATCTGACCCTCGGCCCCAGCAGTGCATAGCAAAAACGCCAAATAAAAATTGCAGCTTCGGCTCTCCAAGAGGAACACCACAAGTTATTCCCCCAGGTTTGACTTCCTGCGCTCAATGTCACAGAATCATAGAAGCACCAGGTCGAAAGGGACCCGAGGGTCATCCAGCCTGACCCGCCGCAATGGCAGGAATCGGAACTAAAGAACCCCAGACAGATGGCCACCCAACCTGCAGTGAAGGAGAGGCCGCCACCTTCCAAGGCACTGTCAAACTGTCGCCGCTCTCTTGGCACGGAAAAGTACCACAGGCCCTCTTGATGTCTCTGGTTCTGCAGGGTTTAATTTTCATTGGAGGGACAAGCGTGTGTAGGGGAGAGTGACCATAGAGTCGCTTCTTGTGCACCCTGCTCACAGAAAAGAAACAGATGTAGCACAGCTGGACACCCAGTGCCCCAGCGAGGTCAGAAAAGCCTCTTGTATAAGATCATTTGACAAGAGGTCTTTGTCATTGTGTTTGATATTGGCACTGGTGAAACATGACCAAGGCTTGCTTCTTTGATTCTAGGTGAAGGACCATGGTGGAGAATTTGCCGTGTGTGCATAAAAGAGAGTTTTCGGATTTGATATCCCGCTTTATCACTACCCGAAGGAGTCTCAAAGCGGCTAACAATCTCCTTTCCCTTCCTCCCCCACAACAAACACTCTGTGAGGTGAGTGGGGCTGAGAGACTTCAGAGAAGCGTGACTAGCCCAAGGTCACCCAGCAGCTGCATGTGGAGGAGCGGAGACGCGAACCTGGTTCCCCAGAAGGTCTCAGGTTCAATCTATCGGCATCTCTTGGCAGACTCAGGCAAGTCAAAGCCAGATGAAACCAACCCTTTTTGGACTTCTTGCTTCACCTGCTGTCACGGTGCTGTCAGGCAAAGGAATGTCCAGAACGAGGAATTAATTCTTTGTTGTCACTTCCCCACAGGTCCACATGCACAGCCTCCTAACACAGTTCCTGAGCAGCCGCCCTACTTTTGCTGCCTGTTAAAAAGTCTTGTGGAACTCGGAAAAATTGACAAAACAATCTTGTGACATGCCATGCAGCTGTAGACAGGGCCTCCTCTTTAAAATGGACTTGGGGAATAATCCTACTAAATGTGAACAAGTCCAGGAGATATCCTAAAGTATTTTTGTTCTGTGAACCACCCTGAGACCTCCAGGTATAGGGCGGTATCAGGGGCTCAGGGGGAGAGCCACAGGGGGAAGGGGAATTGGAGAGTGAATCTGAGGGGAGCTTAGGAGGGTATGACAGTGACCTGAGAGATTCAATGAGTATCTCCAGTGAATCAGAAGATTCCCAGAAAGAGGCGCCCAGGTTTAGGGCAAGGGGGGCCAGCGGTGAGTCTCAAAGCAGCAGCTGGAGATCAGGACCAGCTTCCCCACCAAAGCGTAGTGGGGGGGGGAGGAGTCCCATGCATCAGGGCCAGCGTTTCCTCCAGCAGGGAGCCCAGCTAGCCTCCCCGAGGGGGAGAGCAGTGACAGAAGCAGTGTGGTCGTTAGGATGAAGGTGACCGGCTGGGCGCGCGCGCCAAGTTCAAATGTGCAGGCGCGCGAGCCAGCAGAGAATCCGGATTGGGAGCCGGGTCCCAAAGCCCGCCGGAGACAGGGGGAGGAGTCGGAGGAATCCGCTTCCGAAGAGTCCAGGAGGGTTGGGACCCCAGAGGGCAGGAGGACCCAGAGGAGAAAGGAGCAAAGGGAGAAACGGAAAAGGTGGGGCAAAGCTCGGCTGTTAAACTGGTGCCGAGGAGGGGAGGAGTCAGACGGAGCTTCGGCGGTCTAAGGCTACAGATGTAGAGTTGCGCGCCACGGATGTAACATCAGCAATGAACTTCAATAAAGTCTTTCGTATACACAGAGACTCTGGCGTTGGTCCTTGGTGAGCTGGGACCTGAGGCGACTCTGACAGGCGGTATATAAATTCAATAAATAATACTAATAATAAAAGTGCACTTGGGAAAAGGCATGTCCTTCAGCCAGTGTGGTGTAGTGGTTAAGAGCGGTGAACTCGTAATCTGGTGAACTGGGTTTGCTTCCCCGCTCCTCCGCCTGCAGCTGCTGGGTGACCTTGGGCCAGTCACACTTTTCTGAAGTCTCTCAGCCCCACTCACCTCACAGAGTGTTTGTTGTGGGGGAGGAAGGGAAAGGAGAATGTTAGCCGCTTTGAGACTCCTTCGGGTAGTGATAAAGCGGGATATCAAATCCAACTCTTCTTCTTCTGCCTCTCTCAGCTACTCCTAGGTGTGAACCCGATAAGACAGTTGCTGCAGAAGAGAGGCCCTTCCCTTGACCACATCCGAGCTGCGTGCAAGCTGGCGAAAACTGCGTCTGCGTGTAACGGGCTTCTGTTCCTCCATCTCCAATACTCTTCTGGCCCTGGGCATAGCTGTCAGATTTGAAAATAAGGGACCAGCAGCCTCAGAAATAAGGGATCAGCAGCCAAAATAAGGGATTTTAGCCAACCAGCAGCCAAACAAAGCCTCAAGCGGTGGTTCCCAGATTGCAGCAACCCGGCAAAGGGGACGCAGCAAGGAAAACCACCGTCACCTCTCTGCTGGGAAGCGCTGAGCAAAGGCGAGTCCCCAGACTCCTTATTGAGTGAGCAACACAGCCAAGCAACACAGCTGGAGCCTCCCTCCTCCCTGGCCGGCAGGGAGGGAGGGAGAGGAGCTGCTTCCTTTGTAACCCAGGAAATTTAAGGGACATCATCAGTAAGGGACAGCAGCGGGACACAGTGCTGGGATAAGGGAGTTTCCCGCCAAATAAGGGACGGTTGACAGTTATGGCCCTGGGAGACAGGGAAGCAGGAGAGGTCGGGCAGGAGGGAGGAGGAGGTATGGAAGCCCTCGACTTTGCACCTCCTCCTGCCTCTGACTCACATCCTCTGGCTGTTTCAGGCTCCCCCAGATTGCCAATTCCCTTTTCCAGGTCAGAGTCCAAGCCCCACTTTTCCTGGTGCCCACCCCTGACCCTCTGCTAAACTGGCATCTGCAATATGAGTCTTGGCCACTCACAGCAAGGGCACTGAGCAGAGCAGCAAGCACTGATAGCTTTCTTCTCCGATGGGCTACAGCAAGAAGCCTGGATGCCTAAATATTATACCGGGTGAAGGGAGGGGGAGATAAATAAAAAGAGTGTTGGATAGGAGTCAGATGTCTTGCTGGGCGGAGAGGTTCCCGTAACAGATCCTTCCCCCCACACCCTCTTTGAGAAAGCATCCTCTGTTTTGCCATCTTCACCACGGGACGCTCCTTGCAGATGGCCCTCTAAACCCAGCAAGGTTTGACATTCCTCTAATTGGAAGGAGCGCAGCTGAAGGTAAAATAAAGTGACTCTGAAAAGCTTTGGCCTCATCAGAAAAGCCACCTGCTTGGAGGCCTGAAAGCCTTCCATCGGATCTTTAAGTGAACTTCATGCAGAGAGACGGGGAGGAAGCTGACAGAGGGGATCACTAGCAGGTCAAGGGGAGCCACGGCGGCCAGAAAAGGGGAGCCAGAGGAGGGAAGGATGACTGCAAGGCAAACAGATAATCCAAACGGGGCAGGGGGGAGCGTGTTCCAGTTTTACAGCTCACTGAAATAACAGCAGGAGGTGCCCCCTGAGCATGCACAGAGAGTTTCCTCTTTGCCACTGTATGCCATCTTCAGCGGTAAACAATGAGTATGATATCTTGGGACTAGGACACCTGAGCCTCCAGGACAAAGGATGATGCCTCTGGCCGCCACGAGTTCCAGCACTCCATGCTGGCAATTAAACAAGGAGAAATGGCCACAGAATTCAGCTTTCCAATAAAAAATAAAAATCTTAAGTGTTGTTTTTAATAAACAAAACAAACGGGTTCCTATCCCTCGTGAGTGCAAGTTTAAGACAATGACTTCAGGTATCCCAAGCATCAGAGGAGCGCTTGAACAATATTCACAGTGCTGTGATTTCCCTTTTTTTCCTGCATAGCCACAAAACCAAGGAAAACCAGAATGAATTATGCAAAGTCTGAGAAAGTATGCAAAGGTGTTCAATTTGTATCATGTATAATTCAGCTTGTTTTGATGCAGGATTTATATAGAAATAAATTGGTGGAAGAGCACACACAGCATTTGACACTGTATTCCCCCAGTTGGTGCCTACAGAATATTTTGGGTTAAAGTTCTTATCAGTCCCAGCCAGCATGACTAATGGTCAGACATAATGACATCCATTTGGGGAAGGCTGGTTTAAGGTTTGCAGATTTTGCTTCATTTTCCTACGCTGTATATTACTACCCTGCTCCCCACAAATACAGATCTCTAAATCCTAATTTCAGTTGGTTCCAACCCTCACATATATATCGATGAACAGAAGCGACATGCTCAGAATGCAATCACATGTCATGTATTTTCCACCATGCAGAGGTCTGATGGAGACAACCCAATCAAAAGGATATGAATGTACCAAAATTTTAATTGCTGCTCTTCTGATTCGATGAAAAGGAGTAAGTATATACAAGGCAGGAGTGGCACTAAATCGAAAGATTGTCTTCCCTTTGTTCAGTACTATAAATGTCTGGAAAACAAAAGAGAGAGTGAAAGAACATTTAAGGGCTGCATTATACGCTCATGTGATAGGACCCTCCAGAAACCAAAGGCCATTGTATTTCCTACTCATAAAGTACACGCCAAACGATCACACCACCATTTCTCTTTGAAATCGAAGAGATAAAGGCATTGTTGCCCACGCAAAAGAATTAAGCTCAATAGTCCAGGCTGCTCTTCTTGGAGTACAATGCATAATAGCCAGGGGTAGCATGCATGTACAAAAATATCTGTGTGCCCCATTGCCACTTTAACAACACATATGTAGAGCAAGGTCAAGTCTACCCATTGCTACAGAGTGCAAAATATCATGCGTTGTTCCACATGTAAAATAACAGACTCTACATGGGTCTCTTTTCAAAAAGGGCAGGCTCACCATCTTCTATGAAATTGCCTCCATTGTGTAACACCTATTTGCACAGTCCTATTTGCACCATATTTTTAAACCTACCACTTGTTTGGGACACTCATTTTCAACTGCAACCGTTTATTTTCACTCCAGGAGCAGGAAAAAAAGAGTGATTTGCTGTCGCCTACCTTCCATGCATTAGGATCTGGAAGGACAATTCCGCAAACCCCCTAAATGCAGCATTCTGGACCGGCTATATTTTGGCATATGTGCTTCACTAGCATTGCCAACACTCCCCACTACCCCCTGCAGGGCTCCTCTGAATTTAAAAGCAGAGTTGCAAGTAGAAATCCAGCAGGTTAAGCCTTCTTCCATCATCGCTTTGTCTGCATGCCTAGAAAAAACTTGACCTCTGGAATCTCTGCTCTCACCCAGTTTTTAATAGCACGTTAACCAAATGCATTGCCCTTCTCCTGTAATACGATTGATTAAGTGAAATGCTACATTCTTGTGCCCCTAGTTCAGAGGAGGCAGGATTCTGGCACGGTTTTTAGTATTAACAGCACTCTCCCCCTCCCATTCCCAATGACATAGAGTCACCAGATTTCCAGATTTCACTTAAAAAGAAGATAGTGAATTTGAAGCATTTGTGGAACCGGATAGATGAGACAAAATATACAGGCACTATCCTTCTCATTTTTTGCTGGTGAGACATTAGACTGCCCAGTGTTTTACTTTTGCCTCCCCACCCTCCAAAAAAATATATATATTCTGCGGACGCCCACAGCTCCACCCTCAACCCCGGTCATCCATTTTCCAAACATTAAGCTCTGGGAGTTTCAGACTCCTAATTCTTGCATCCTTAAACGAAGGAGGAATTATTTCCACTGGGGAAAGAGGTGGGGCAGGGAGGAAGAAGAGGGGAAATCCACGCCTTCCCCACTGCCTCCCGCTCTCCCCCTCCGCCATCTTTAACAACAAGCGCAGAGCGGGTGGGAATGACCTTGTGATCGCTGTAGAAAGGGTCAATATCCTCCAAAGGTTCCCCAATGAGCTCCGACGGAGGAGAGCCGTAGATGTCAGGCAACTTCTTGCAGGCCTGTAAGTCAAACTGAGGCCGCAGAATCTCCTCGTCGCCCAACTGTTCCCTGTATTCCTGCTTGGCACTCCTTGCGATCTTCTCCGCAATCCGCTTCTCGATCGCAGCCAGGGATTCGGGCGTGAAGCGGTGGAAGCTGTTAGAACCCAGTGGCAACAAGAAGTCGGCCATCTTTTCATCCTGATACTTCTTTGTACTGGCCTTTACTCCTAAAAGTAAAAAACAAAACAAAACAGGAAAAAACCTGAAAAGAAAAGAGAAGGAAAAGGGCAATATTAGGCAGGTAAACAAGAAACGGCAAACAATTTAACAAAGGTGGCTTGGTAACAGGCTCTTGAGTTGTTGGGATAACACTTAGGCAGGAAGGCTGTGTGTGCAGCTAGGGGGGTTGTTAAGTTGTGGGTGAACATATCAGACGACACAGCGATTCTTCAAACAGCTCTTGTTTATTCACAGGCCAGAACAGAACTGAACTGAAGGGTTCAGCCAACCTGCTTATATAGAGCTCCAGTACAACGTAACTGTAACAATTTCCTAAAACTATCCAATCACTGAACGTCACTTTCAATCCCTTATTTGCATAACTATCTACAGTATCCCCCTGCTGGCCCAGGGTGAGAACTTCAGTACATAACAGGGATGGTACTGGCCAGAGTGCCAGGACAGAACCTGGGAGAATCTCTCTTAAAGCCATCCAAGTTGGTGGCCATCACTGCCTGCTCCATGACTGCAGTCATGGGATTTTTGTCTATCACATGATGGTATATGTTTTGACTCCACAGAGTGGGAAGTGACGGAGACAGGATGTTTGTGTTACTGTGTTCTGTGAAGTGGGACTATTGTCCTTTGTTCTTTTTCTCTTTGCTGTCTGATGCTAGAGAGAGAGAGGGAGCCATGTTGCAGTGCTCCATGTGTGTTTATATGTAAATGAAGTAGATTAGCCAAAATGCTGAGTTGCTGAGGTCTGTTACGCAACTGCAAAGACTCTGCGGATCCCTAAGTGTGCCGGTGTCTGTTGGCATCGGTCGCTGTGATGTTCGGGCAGAAGAAAGCTTTTGAAGCTCCCGAACGATCGACCAGGAGGAAGAGAACATGCCAGGACTCTCTGCTAGAGTCCTACTCGAGTGTAGGCTGAGCTCCTGACAGCAAGCTCTACATATGCTGCGTGAAGTGCATATGACTAATATGAGATAGACAAATCGTACAGACTCTGCTATTCTCATTTCTTGTGAGAGATTAGCCTATTCTCCTGTTTCCGTTTTTCGCTTTGCTCCTCCCTAGAGAAATCCTACAGACACCCATGAAAAGAAACAATTCCATCAAGTGTATCTCTTCCTGTGGCTGCAGCATAAGGATGGGAGATAGTCACTTCCAGGTGGCCATTAAAGGCACAGGACAGGGTCAGGGTCTGCACACGGTGGTGCTAAGCAGGGCCAGATTTAGGAAGAGGTAAACCAGGTTAAACCACAGAGCCTAGGGCTTGCCGATCAGAAGGTCGGTGGTTTGAATCCCCGCAATGGGGTGAGCTCCCGTTGCTCGGTCCCTGCTCCTGCCAACCTAGCAGTTCGAAAGCACGTCAAAGTGCAAGTAGATAAATAGGCACCGCTCCGGCGGGAAGGTAAACGGCGTTTCCGTGTGCTGCTCTGGTTCGCCAGAAGTGGCTTAGTCATGCTGGCCACATGACCTGGAAGCTGTACGCTGGCTCCCTCGGCCAGTAAAGCAAGATGAGCTTTCGAACTGCTAGGTTGGCAGGAGCAGGGACTGAGCATCAGGAGCTCACCCGGTCGCAGGGATTTGAACCGCTGACCTTCTGATTGGCAAGCCCTAGGCTCTGTGGTTTAGACCACAGCCCTCGAAAAAACAACATGTGAATAACACTTGGGGATTGGGGTGGTCATGTACAAAAAAATACCCCACATTATCATACATTTCCCCCTTTCTGCTTTGTCCCCGATACTAACACTTGCCAGCCCTGAAAGAACCTTCTTCACCAGCGAAGGTCTGTCATAGAATCACACAACTGGAGAGCTGGAAGAGACCCTGCATGGGAAATCCAATCTAACCCCCCACAATGCAGGAATACCTCCACTGGAGTAAACGGGTGCATTGCCTGACCAAACTCGGTCTGCCTTCAACCACCCCAACTGCCTAGCTTCATACAACCAGCCAGGGGTGGGACTAAATGTCACCTTCCTTCTCCTTACTGTCAGTGTTGTCCCACTGTAGAACTCAGCAGGGAGAAGGATAGGGTCAAAACTAGAATTGGCTGTGCCTAGAATGAGTTGTCTCCTTCATGGATCCCTGCCTTGTCATGGCGAAGGGGCTTGAATAACTCAGAAGCTATGAGCTATGCCGAGCAGGGTCACCCAAGACGGACAGGTCATAGTGGAGAGTTTTGACTAAACGTGATCCACCTGGAGCAGGAACCGGCAAGCCACTCCAGTATCCCTGCCAAGAAAACTCCATGGACAAAATAAGATGAGTTTGGCCAAGCTGCTAGAGGCAGTGGAATACAGGAGTGCCTGGCGTGCTCTGGTCTATGGGGTAACGAAGAGTCAGACACGACTAAATGACTAAACAAGAAGAATGAGCTGTGGTTGCACGTGTCATTGGCTCTAGCTCCACCTAGTGTTGGCCTCCTGCCATACACCCTACTGGTTCCCAGTGGCAGCCAGTCACCCCTGTCCTTCACGCATCTCATGGTGACATTTCCTTGTAAAAACTAGATATATGGACACACATTGGAGCCTCTGCATTCTTCTAAGAGAGTTGCTAGATTGTGCCTGGGAGGCCTTGTGGTGGCAGGACTGCGGTCCCTGCTGTTTAGCGAGCAGTTCCTAGATAATTCACGGCCGTTATTCTTCGCAACACCCACAAGTTTGTCAGCAAACAAAGCTTCAACTGATCCCAGCATGACAAAGGGAGTATTTATTGACTCAATTTATGTGAATGGAGCATCCCTTCACATTGCCAATTCTCCCCGTTCCAACTTTGTTTTACGACGGACTCATTACATTGTTATTGATCGCAGGCACATCACAGGAAAACAACTTCCATACCCATCCCCTTAAAATAAAAAAAGAAGAAGAAGCACTTTGCCTTGCTGCCAAATTCAACACAGTGTAGGAATACAAGGAGTCACACGTAGGCCTGGACTTAAAACAAGATGCCACCCTTTTTAGTTAAACCTAGCCTGTATTTCACTTCACAGTTGACCTCGTCTTCACTAGGAGGAGGAAACTACAAAACAAAGAGACAATTAAAAGGAGGGATGTGATGGAGCGAATCCTTGCTGGTGGTGGGACAACAATGAGTGGTCAGAGGGAGAAGACTGGAAAGATGAAGTGTCGGAAGCTGGAGGGTAACAGGACTTAGTGAGCTGGGAGAATCTGTGGCAGAGAGGAGTCTAGAATTAGAGGCAGCAGCTGAAGCAAGAGGCTGATGAAGTCATGGGTTTCCCCCATCCTGCTGCAACAAGCTCCCCTCCCAGAAACAGAAGAGGCATGAAAAGGGCAAGGCAGAGGTTGGTTGTATGCCGGCGCAGTCTCTGATTGCTTGGAAGAAGCTTGGAAGACGGCTGTGAGGAGGTGGGGACTTTCAGTCTCAGCAACCGATTTCCAGGGAGGAAGACCACTGGGAATTAGCTGCTGCGCTCATTAAGCCTGACACTGGAGAGGGTGTTTTTGCTAATAAGAGTTAACTTCTACTTTAGCTCCGGCATGCTCCAGTGACAGCCAGTTGCTGGAAAGCACAGGAGGGGAGTATCCTGATTGCGGGCTTCCCACAAGCATTTGATTGGCCACCGTGAGAACAGGATGCTGGACTAGGTGGGCCATTGGCCTGATCCAGCAGGGCTCTTCTTATGTTCTTGCAAGGTCAGGGCTAGGCATGGCATCCCCAAAGGATCATTTGCTAGGGGTGTTGGGAATTGTAACTCTGCAAGGAGTGAACTACAGTTCCCAGGGTTCTTTTGGGAAGCTACGAGCTCCAAATTGAAGGAGTGGATGTGATGGAGGCCAGTATCTTGCAAGGAACAGAGGGATAGCTGCATGCAATCTGAAAAAACAGGAGGTGGGATGATTGCCCCTGTGTCCTCCCCAAAGGGCGCTGCTACTATGGAATCTGGGTCCTTCTCGTCTATCTAAAATAGTTATATTCCCCCTTTCAACTCTGTTTACAAAGAGGTTGACAACAAGGTTAAAACAGCCAATTCACATCAAAAGGAAAATAATACTGAAATGTCAATAAGGCCAACAGTCAAAGAATAAGAAAGAAAAAATAGGGGAGGGGGGATCATTTGCTGCCACAAAAAGAAAGCAAAAATGTCTGCAGTGAAAATACAAGCCCTGACAACAAAGCAACACAAAATTGCTAAATTCAATATCTAGTTTGGTATCCGTATTTTTATTCTTATTGTATTTTCTTATTATTTTTTATGTGAGAGCCTCTCTGGCAGTCTTTGACAGAAGGGCAGCCTACACGTTTATAGAACAGGGGGCCAAGCAGAAGCTTTGGAGAACAATCCTGTTTTTATCCGATGGCTACAAGACTGGAGGCAGGCAAGAGAAAGATGGCCCTGGGGAGAGGCTTCTGCAATGGGGAGGGAGGGGGCAGCAAAAAAGGCTCCATCTTGGGACACCCATCCACCTCACGCCAGAAAGCCGAGGCACCCAGAGAAGGCCGTACAGCAAAAGAACTTACACACTGTGGTTCCCGAAGGGTGTGGCAGCAAAGGATGGCGAGAAATTCAATGACAATCAAACTCACTGACTTTGCATACATACTTAAAGTGAACATGCAAGAGGCTCATTTATAATTATATTTTGGGAACGATTCGTGTTCCTATGTAGCTGCATCGTTTTATACTTTCTGGATGTCCCGTGATCATATTATAAAGCAGGTGTGTTCTAGGTTATAAATCAAGCGCTGCTAGGAGCTGTTTCTTTTTGTTTCCCAATGTATTTCTTATAAATGGGAAAAAATGGTGTGGTATAAGGAAGTTACTCTTCTTAAAGTGTGGCCCAGAGAATTTTTTTTGAGAGTCACTGTCTTACAGGGTGAGCAAGACCATATGGGAGCCGAAATTCCGTGGGATGCCTTGGTCCCAAGTTATAGGGCAGTGTGTGGGTGTGCTTTAAGTCAACGCCAACCCTTCCAGTTGAAGCCAGAAGTCAGAAAATCCAGTGAAGTGTCTTTTTTAAAAAAATAAAATGGCGAGTAGAGATGATGGTGAATATTGACGTAAATTAATTGCGGAGGTTGCCAATGTTTGCTTATTTATCCCATGTCTGAAGAGAAACCAGTCCAGTGAATATGATATGTATCTGCTGTGGTTGTAAAGTGATGGGGACATGTACTAGGAAGTGTGGGATAACCATCAATTGACAGGAAGTAGGATCTGAACCAAAGGATTCAAAGAAAGGAGAAACTTTAGGAGGTGTTCAGTGGTGGATTGGACGACCTTGGAAGGTGATAGACTTTCCTTCCTTGGAAGTTTTTAAACAGAGGCTGGATGACCATCTGTCAGGGATTATTTAGCTGTGAGTCCTGCCTTGGGGTCTCCTCCAACTCTACAATCCTATGATACTAACACCTGCATAAACAAATCAGGATAAATAATCTGTATCGGCTGTCGCATACCTTCTGCAAACAAAACAGAATGCATTCTCAATAAAGAGCCCGCACATTATAACGTCTATACAAACTTTCTGTAACAAACCGTGGTGAATGCACAATAAAGAGGTTAAAGACCTTAAAGCTACTCACACTGGCAGAAAAAGGGCCAGGCATCATTCATGCCATTCACAATCACATGAATAGCTTTTCTACAGCAAACAGCAGGCCCATGGGGACCCCATCTGGGTCAGCACGTCAGAAAGGGATGTGGAGGGGCATTGACCCTTTGCTGCCACTGCAGCCCCAATGAGGATTGCTTCCAATCTGCATTGGGGAGGAAAGGTCCCATTTGTGTCGATGAAAGCTCTTCTTCCAATGCCAAAATCGCAGGTGCCCAGTCTGAACTGGGACCCCAGTGCGATGGGGTGGGGAAGCCTTCTCCCATGCCGGGGTCCTATTGACTTTCACAAAAAAACTATTCTTGTAAGTGTTAATTGCACAAAGGGCACCTCACCTAGTTTTTGGCCTGGCGTGCCTTCTTTTCCCCAAATCCCTGCCCTGCCAACCCGTCTAAGAACGTAACCTCGCATCCCCAATGAACCTCTGCTCTAAATTAACAGCTCACACCATCCACTAAGGAACAGAACATGCACAAACAAATATCCCTGTAAGTCTTACGTGACTTATAATAACAACAACCAAGTCTCAGACCTCTGTGAGCCAGTCTGCTTACCATCTCCTCCAGAAATGCTTTTCTAGCATGGGGGAGGTTGTGCTGCCTGAGAACTGAGCAGGAAACAATAGCCTATAAATGGGTAACCTGTACTCTTTCACCTTGGATAAAGGCTCCATCTACCTTGAAAAACAAACCCTGCATTAGGGAAATGATTAGTCATTTTATTTTTTAAAAAATAAAGGGTTGTTTTTAAAGGTGTTATCTTCATAGTGCATGTATTTTTGTAAGTTTGATCCCCACTGAAAAAGCCCTCACTGAATCCCACCATATTGGATAATTATCGCCCAGTTTCTCTGGAACCTCGGGTTACAGACACTTCAGGTTACAGACGCTTCAGGTTACAGACTCTGCTAACCTAGAAATAGTACCTCGGGTTAAGAACTTTGCTTCAGAATAAGAACAGAAATCGCATGGTGACTGCGCAGCAGCAGCGGGAGGCCCCATTAGCTAAAGTAGTACCTCAGGTTAAGAACAGTTTCAAGTTAAGAACGGACCTCCAGAACGAATTAAGTTCTTAACCCGAGGTACCACTGTATTGCAGTCAAGCCAACAATTCATGTTTTGCCAGACAGGCACATGAAGGGGCTGAGGTTCACAGAGCTTTCATGTAAAATTTGCTAGAGAGAATTCTGTGATCTCACTTCCTTGGCAAGGAGCTGTAACACTACATACTTCCCCCCTTCCTGGGCAACATCCTCTTTCTTCATCATGCTTCCAAGCTGACCACACATGGAACAAGCTGGTTTTCTCCTCCTCTGGAGGCTAGGACCCAAACCAAAGGACTCAGGTTACAAGAAAGGAGATTCCAACTAAACATCAGGAAGAACTTTCTGACTGTAAGTACAGTACTGTTTGACAGTGGAACAGACTCCCATAAAGGTTTTGAACCAGAGGTTGGAAGGCCATCTGTCATTGATGCAGTGGCGTAGCGTGGGGGGTGCAAGGGGGGCCGGCCGCACCGGGCGCAACATCTGGGGTTAGGGCAAATCCACGGGTTAGGGGGCGCAAATCCACGGGTTAGGGGGCGCAAATTACTTGCCTTGCCCCGGGTGCTGACAACCCACGCTACTCCACTGCATTGATGCTTTAGTTGAGATTCCTGCATCGCAGGGGGTGGGACCTCAGGGTCCCCTTCAACTCTACAATTCTAATGTGAAGAAGAAGAAGAGGAGTTTGGATTTGATATCCTGCTTTATCACTACCCGAAGGAGTCTCAAAGCGGCTAACATTCGCCTTTCCCTTCCTCCCCCACTTTAAACTGCTTTAAAATGCTTCTCAATAAAGGCATTGTATTTCTGAGCCATGAGACCTCTGGGTAAAGGTAAAGGGACCCCTGACCATTAGGTCCAGTCGTGGCCGATACTGGGGTTGCGGCACTCATCTCACTGTACTGGCCGAGGGAGCCAGCGTACAGCTTCCGGGTCATGTGGCCAGCATGACTAAGCCGCTTCTGGCGAACCAGAGCAGCGCACGGAAACGCCGTTTACTTTTCCGCCGGAGCGGTACCTATTTATCTACTTGCACTTCATGTTTTCAAACTGCTAGGTTGGCAGGAGCAGGGACCAAGCAACAGGAGCTCACCCCATCGGGGGATTCGAACCGCCGACCTTCTGATCGGCAAGTCCTAGGCTCTGTGATTTAACCCACAGCGCCACCCGTGTCTGGGTATAGGGCAGTATATAAATTCAATCAATCAATCAATCAATCAATCAATCAATGTATGTTGGCTTCAATAGATTTTGGCGCCTTTGCAAATTTCTCTTGCGTTTTCCCATCCAACAGTAAATGCAACCACACAGAAGGGGGCAGCCATCAGGACTTGCCATCCACTCAGCTCTGGCCCAAATGCACATCTGCATTTCATGGGCATTTCACCAGTCAATGGATATTTCTCCAAGCTACAGCATTAATGCATACATCAACCACTCTGTCTGGCAGACATTTGTCGGTAATGTAAAATTTCGATCCAACATGGCCAGGTCTATATTTCTACACTAATGAATAAAGACAACTGATGATAATATCTGCCACTGTTGGCAAGTGTTTGCAATTCGATCAATAGTTTTCTAAGAACTTCCTCTTCTCTTTCCCTACCCGGTCAGTTTTCCACTTCTTTTCCAGAGAACCAAGAGCTGAGAAATATGGCCAAACAAGACATTTCTGGTAGTCCAGCAACTTTCAGAGCATTGCAAGTTCCCCACCCCTGTCCTAAAAGATAGTGCTTATTTTTATACTTGCCTCTCACCTACCCTTAAAAATGACCCCCTGCATACAGAAATCCAAGCTCATAGATTCAATGGTAGAGCACATGCATTGCCTACTAAAGGTCTGAGTTCAATCTCTAGCACCTAGCAGTTAAAAGAAACAGGAGATTATGTGAAAGACATAGGAGCATGGGACACTATCTACCATAAGCAACTATTGGGTAGTGCCTGTGCCATCACTAATCACACACCATCCTAGTGACAAAGGAAGCTGCCTAACACCATTGGTCCACCTGGTTTGGTACTATCTACACTAACTAGCTTTGACTCTACAGGAAAGGTGGCTAATCTGCAGCTCTCCACTTGTTTGTGGATTCCACTGCCAGTGTAGCCAACTGGATGATGGGAGTTGTAGTCCAGCAACATGCAGAGCACAAGTAAGCCACCTCTGCCCTGTAGTGTTTTCAGGTAGAAGTCTTTCCCAGTTTTATCTGGAGATCCCAGGGATCGAACCTGTGACCTTCCGCAGGCGAAGCATGGGCTCTACCATTGAGCTACAGAGCAGGCCTTAGAGCAGGCATGGCCAAACTGGCCCTCCAACTGTTTTGGGACTACAACTCCCATCATCCCTAGCTAACAGGACCAGTGGTGAGGGATTATGGGAATTGTAGTCCCAAAACAGCTGGGGGGCCAAATTTGGCCATGCCTGACCACCAGCCAGAGAAAACAATGCTGAGCTAGATGGACAAATAGCCTGGCCAGGTAGAAGGAGGCACACTGGGTTAGGACTCTGTGTCGCTCTGCTTTCATGTATATTTCAGCCTTCCACATTTGGTACAGTCACCTGCGCAAGCAGATAATGCGATTTTCAAAAAGTTGACCCAAATAATGGTGAGCATCACTTTGCTACTGTTCTCTGCGGTTGCACATCTTGTTCCCCATTCCAAAAAAACACAGGCAGCAGCATACAGCTGAATCATTGTTGCCCAGTTGCTTGGGGAACATGTTCCCCCACCAGAAGCACAGACAAATGTATAAATTAATGACGATCTGAATCACTCTTGCCGGCTGCAGAACGCATGTGCAGCCAGCTTAATTGTGAAACAGCTTGCATAATTAAACCACTGAGCTCTTTGGTTTCCTGGATCTGAAAACAATATTCACAAACCCGCTTGGGATGCCGATCTTCAATATCGGATATGTTGGGTTCGCTTTGGGAGTGCAAGGTTGTGGGTATTTCCATCGTCCCGCCATGACTCCTGTCTAGGGCTGTTTGAGCAGTCTCCCTTTACCTGGATGAGCTTCCTGAAACCTATTTGGGGAAGGACCATTGGGAGAGCATCTGCTTTGAATGCAGAAGGTCCCAGGCTCAACCTCCCAGCATCTCTTGGGAAAGAGACCTGTCTGAAACCCAGGAGAGCTGCTGCCAGTAGTGTAGACCAGCATTTCCCAAACTTAGGTCTCTGTTTTTGGACTACAACTCCCATCACCCCTAGCTAGCAAGACCAATGGTCAGGGATGATGGGAATTGTAGTCTGAAAAACAGCTGGAGACCCAAGTTTGGGAGACACTAGTGTAGACAATAACTGAGGTGGAGGGACCAATGGTCTGGCTCAATATGGCAGCTTCATCTCTCTCTCTCTCTCTCTCTCTCTCTCTCACTCTCACACACACCATGATCCGCTTTGCACCAACGGGATCGAATGTATCATCAGCCCAAAATGGTCAGTTGGTTGTACTCCTGTACCAGGGCCCTCCAATGTTATTGGACTACAACTCACATCATCCCTGACCATGCCAGTTGGGGCTTATGGGAGTTGGGAGTCCAGCAACATCTGGAGGGCCACATGTTTCTTACCCCTGACCTACACATTCAGCACCTTAGCCAGCAACAACCCCACAACATCCCCCCAATAGATTGGCCTGATAATGACCCTCTGGACGCAGGTGGTGCTGTGGGTTAAACCACAAAGCCTAGGACTTGCCGATCAGAAGGTCGGCAGTTCGAATCCCCGCGACGGGGTGAGCTCCCGTTGCTCGGTCCCTGCTCCGGCCAACCTAGCAGTTCGAAAGCACATCAAAGTGCAAGTAGATAACTAGGTACCACTCTGGCGGGAAGGTAAACAGCGTTTCCGTGCACTGCTCTGGTTCGCCAGAAGCGGCTTAGTCATACTGGCCACATGACCTGGAATGTGGCTCCCTCAGCCAATAAAGTGAGATGAGCGCCACAACCCCAGAGTCGGTCACGGCTGTACCTAATGGTCAGGGGTCCCTTTACCTTACTTGCCTTTCCATACATGGATCCTGCTCCACGTTTTTGGGTTTTTTAAATTAATATTTTAAATTTGTAAACAAAAGCAAGTTCAGCTTTTAAAAAGCACACGCAGGGCTTCACAAATCTAGGTCAGCACAGTTCCAGCACTTGATTTCTACTGTTGCCTCACTAGACTTGGGTACTGACTGACTACTCCGCTTTCAGAAAACTGTCCCTCCTCATTAAAAGAGCAGCAGCATGCATTGCCTAAGCAAAGTAATGCATGCTTATCTGAAAGGCCCGCTAGAGCATGTGGAACTGAGCTGGCTATCTCTCTGCCTGCTCAGTCCATTGGGGGCAATTCCCAAGAGTGATGTCTGTGACACATTGGGAGAAGACGGTGAATGAAACAGCTGCCAGCCTTGGCCAGCACCAAACAAACATTGCCACTGGTGAGGTGCTGGCTCAGAAGAATATGAAGGGGTGGGAGGTTAGGAAGAACAGCCCAGAAGCTGCCCCTGCCATCCCAGCCCTCCACAACATCCACCGCCTAAAACTGCCAACTCACACGGTATGGCCATCAGGAACTTTGAATAAAACAATGGATGTGTGAGTCTAAAAACTGAGTGCACTGAGTGATACTAACAGACAAACTGCACATGCAGAGGAGATGCCTGAATACTATAGCCTCCCTGGGAGATCTGTTAGGGTGATGCCACACTCATATTTTGGAGAAAGCTGATATTTATAGATTTATTGGGTTCATCTGCTTCCTTCATGTCCATAAGCGTGACCCTCTACAATATATCAAAACATCAAAATGGAAAAGCAGCCTAAAATCAATACAGCCTATTAAAGCGATGCACCCACCTTGAGATTCACAATCATCAGCGTCTAAGCCACCACTTCATCCAAAAACTATATGGGCTTTAAGGAAAGGTTTAACTCGTCCTTTGAAAAACTGGAATGCTTTGTGGAAGTCCATTATTGCTTATTGTTACGTTCTCAGCTAAGAGAGCATCCACAGAACAAGAAAGCCATGCTGAGAAATACAGGCAAATCCCCATTTGTGCACAATTGGCATGCGCATGACCACGGCCGCATGCACCATTTTTGGCACCCAAGGGGGCGGGGGAAGGGTGGAACAGGCCAGGCCAAGTTTAAGAGCCTCCTGCTAATGCGCGGTGCCTCAGAACACAACCCCCATGTAAATAGGGAGTTGCCTTTACTGCGAAGTTGCAGTGGAGAGCATTCTCTCTGTGCAATCTTACGCATGTTTCCTCAGAAACACATCCCACCGTCTCCAACAAGGTTTGCTCCCAGGCAATTGTACGTAGTTTCAGAGCCTTAGTTCATTTTAAGAAGCGCAACGGAACACAGGAGATGAAACAATCTCTAAGGGCATGGTTGCACTATTGCCTTTTTCGCTCATCTAGCATGATTTCCCTTTTGTCCTTTCTAATTAAAAATAAAATAAAAGGCTGATTTTGTACAAATGCACCAAAGCATCTAAATCAGGTGTGGTTACCTCAGGCCAAAGACTGCATTCTATTCCATACAACCTTCTGGAGGTCACATACCAGTAGTGTGCATGGAAGTGGAGTCATTAATGTGAATTTCACCCTTGTACAACAGGCTAGTTTCTACATACACTCATGCTCCCTTCCCTGTTCTCCAACCAGACAAGCAAGAGGCATTATCTGTGAGATGTAATCCACTGGGAGCAGTCAAATACAACATTCCTTGTTTTCCTAGAGTGGACATGCAAGGGAATGTTTGGTCCAGCCAGTCGAAACTTCCTGTTCCTCCTGGCCTGGAGCATCCTTCCTGTGACTAGTGGGTGGGCGTGACCTTCCCAGACCTGGTCAAAGGACAAGGCATGCTGCCACTCTCTCTCTTTTCCATCTTCTTTTCGTCCTGCAAACTTCCTGGAATCAACTGCTGGCTGCCAGCCAAGCAGTTCCCCAGGTCATCTCCCTTATGGGGTAAACCTTTTTGTATATGTTTGTAACTTTAAGCCTTCAGCCTGCCTTCAGGGATCACACTGTGCTCTGCCTAATCGTGAGTAAACTTTCTTTTCGTTGCCTATGAATAAGACCGTGGTGTCTTTATTCTTTTAGGAGGGATTCAAGGGGTCTTACCAGGAAAATATTAGAACACATTTCAATCCGGACAAGCCAGATTGAATTGCATATTGTCTTAAGAAACTTACACGAGTTTGCAAATAGTTTTCTGCCGTGTAAAGGGGAATGCAAACTCTGCTAAGTAAAGGAACTTGCTAACGCAAGTTATGAAGGATATTAATAAACAATACAGTGGTACCTCGGGTTACATAGGCTTCAGGTTACATATGCTTCAGGTAACAGACTCCGCTAACCCAGGAATAGTGCTTCAGGTTAAGAACTTTGCTTCAGGATAAGAACAGAAATCGTGCTCCGGCGGCGCGGTGGCAGCAGGAGGCCCCATTAGCTAAAGTGGTGCTTCAGGTTAAGAACAGTTTCAGGTTAAGAACGGACCTCTGGAACGAATTAAGTACTTAACCTGAGGTACCACTGTATATCCTCTCCTGCCACCCTCAACATTCCCACATTATCAAAGGTCGAGGGCATGTTCCAGCCAGGCAAAAATACTCAAAGACTGTGCAAAGTAGGGCTCAGAATAGAGTGTGGCCCGCGAAGAGTCCTGAGGACCAAGTATAGAGATCTGGAGGGACATGTTTGGCCTCCAGGTCTGAGACTTCTCATCCTTCGTCTTTATGAATGAATGAATTTACTTTATTACGGTCACAGACCAGCATAAACATCTAAATAACTAGCATAACAGTATCTCTAAGCAGTTAATTATAAAATAAATCGGAGCAAGAACCAAACGTAGATTAAAACACATACATAAAATACTTGATTAAGCATAGGTAATGGTCTTTATGAAAACATCTCACTTTGGCGCTCTAACACAGATACGGTATATAGAAGCTGTGGTGCTGAGAAAGTGTTTGAGAGGAAGACCATAGAGGTCAAATGCTATTTTAAGATGCACTCCTCAAAGCATCTCCTTCAAGATGCAACCGTCAGAACACTAGGAAAGTCCTGCTGGATCAGGTTAAAAGTCCCCAGCATGCTGTTCTTTCAGTGGCCAATTGGATGCCTATGGGAAGCCAGCAAAACAGGGCCTGAGTGCAAGAGCATTCTCTCCACCTGCGATTCCCAGCAACTTCTATTCAGAGGCAGCAGTGGAAGGAGAACATAGCCACCATGTCTAGAGATGGCACCAACAGCAGGTCTACCTGGTTTCTTGGCGATGGGGCCCAGTCCTAGCCAAAGCACAGGTGCCTCTCCCTCCAGCCATCAGCAGCACTCCAGCACAGTTCAAGCATGTAGGGCGCACTGTTACGAATCTCCTGCACTGACTGTTCCACTTCAAGATGCAGTATATAATGATATTTTCCCTTGCGTGGGTTTTCCATCAAATGGGCGATCACAGAGAATTGTTATTGTTGTTGTTGTTTAGTCATTTAGTCGTGTCCGACTCTTCGTGACCCCATGGACCAGAGCACGCCAGGCACTTCTGTCTTCCACTGCCTCCTGCAGTTTGGTCAAACTCATGCTGGTAGCTTCAAAGACACTCTCCAACCATCTCGTCCTCTGTCGTCCCCTTCTCCTTGTGCCCTCCATCTTTCCCAACATCAGGGTCTTTTCCAGGGAGTCTTCTCTTCTCATGAGGTGGCCAAAGTATTGGAGCCTCAGCTTCAGGATCTGTCCTTCCAGTGAGCACTCAGGGCTGATTTCCTTCAGAATGGATAGGTGTGATATTCTTGCATTCCATGGGACTCTCAAGAGTCTCCTCCAGCACCATAATTCAAAAGCATCAATTCTTCGGCGATCAGCCTTCTTTATGGTCCAGCTCTCACTTCCATACATCACTACTGGGAAAACCATAGCTTTTACTATATGGACCTTTGTTTGCAAGGTGATGTCTCTACTTTTTCACAGAGAATAGGCTGGCTTAAAATCAAGACCACTGATATCATTTTACAACTCTACGATTTTAAAATCTCGAACAATAAAAATGGTCTTTATGCAGCTTCATCAGTTGTGAGCACAGATCCCTGACCCAAAAGGGGTCACCATCCATGATTTAACAGAGGAGAGATGACAAGAGGAAGGAGAAGAAAATGGAGCCAGGGATAAATGGGGAGAGATGATGTGTTGTTGTTGCTGGATGGGTTTATGGTAAGTTGCAGAATGGGACTGTCAGGTGCTGGTTGCTCGTGAGTAACCAGGCAGGACTCCAACCTGTCTTTTACAGGTTTTATTGTGCCAACTATTTACAGTGCAGAGCTAAAAGATTCATGTCTATCTTAGTCACTTGCAGAATCCGGGAATGGCCTCTTCCGGCTTTCCCCCCAACATAAGAACTTCAGCACCCCAATCCTCCACCACCCCTCCTTGCGTTTCACCCCTCTGGCCAGCCTGGCTGAGTGAGGAGCTGGGGCTCTCAGCAGCATCCTCGAGCCCTTTCCTTGCTCGGCTGGCCCCTTCCCTCTCTTCTCCACTGGAGGTGTGGATTTCCCCACGGCTGGAAGAGGAACTGCTCCTCAGGATTTTTGGAGGCTCTCTGTATCCCAACCGCCCCCCTGCCTCCCTCCCCTGTTCCGATGGCAGTCCCCTGACAGGGATGGAAATGAGGGAGAACGTGGGGATAGATTTGAAGGACACGTTTTAAGCTTTGTTTTCTTTGTTTAAGAAAAAACAATACCAGTACCCAAAGCCTGTTTCATGTACCTGAAGCCTGTAGAAAACAGGACTGAACCCTCTGTCAATCAGCTGATAGGTGGGGGGGGGGCTCAATCCTGATAAGTTTGACTGTGTGAAGGAATCCCCACAGAGAATTCCCTTGCAGACCTGAGCCTGCAGAAAACAGAACAGAACTTCCTGTTCATCAGCTGATGTGTGGACTGTTCAATCCTGCTCAGTCTCTCAGCCCACCCTCCCCACTCCCATAGGCCAACTGTGACAGGTGGGTGGTCCCGCTGGCCTGTCAAAGTTGCCCCACAGAGTGCAGGGAGATAATGATCCAGCTCACATGGCCTAAAGGGTTCCTTTGCAGGTGGGGGGGGAAATATGCCTTTACCATGAGAACCCCACTACCGCTGATTGTAAGATCTATTTCCTGAACGAACAACTGGTTGTTATAACATTTCAGAACATTGGGTTTGCAACTATACAGAACCTTAATAGATGCAACCCACATGAACTGCAGAATTACATTCCCTTAAGAGAGACAGTTCTTTATTTAGAAGCCCTTCAATGCCTGCAGAGATATCAGAATCAAATGGTTACGCGAAGGCTCAATGTCCAGAACTTTTCTGAAAACAAGGCTTGTAAATTATTGAGTGAAACAGTAATTCTTTTTTTGAGATGGAAAGTTAATGTCCGTGCTGTTTGGTCAGTGGAGCAATAAATATTAATAAATTAAGAGCTGAAACACACGGCAGAGGTCAGGTAGTTGGACAAAGGAACGGAATAGCATCCCATATTAGCATGGACAGAGAAAGAGGGAAGGACTTTCCTGCACCATTAACTGTGGTGTAAAAGAGGGAGCTTCAGCAGGTGGAGTTTGTCATGCAAACCGCACCTGCGGAAACTCCCTGTTAAAGGCGCAGGAGCCCCAGGCTCTGGACACCGCTTCACCTTCTGAAATGCCCTCTTTTAGGCAACTATTAAAGGTGCAGAAGGGACGCGGGTGGCGCTGTGGGTTAAACCACAGAGCCTAGGACTTGCCGATCAGAAGGTCGGCAGTTCGAATCCCCGTGACGGGGTGAGCTCCTGTTGCTCGGTCCCTGCTCCTGCCAACCTAGCAGTTTGAAAGCACACCAGCGCAAGTAGATAAATAGGTACCGCTCCAGCGGGAAGGTAAATGGCGTTTCCGTGCGCTGCTCTGGTTCGCCAGAAGCGGCTTAGTCATGCTGACCACATGACCCGGAAGCTGTACGCCGGCTCCCTCGGCCAATAAAGCGAGATGAGCGCCGCAACCCCAGAGTCGGTCACGACTGGACCAAATGGTCAGGGGTCTCTTTGCCTTTACCTTTAAAGGTGCAGAAGCCTCATCTGCTTTTACATCTGGGCCCTCTACCTGACCTGAACTATATTCCAGATGAGCCTGGAGAGATAAGTGATGGTGTCTCCTGGTGCTTGTGATGACATGCTAATTCCTAGGACCAGTAGGAAACCCACAAAAACAGATACTATACATAAGAACATGTCAAACTGCCTTAAACCATGTTCTGTTGAGCTCGGTGCTATTGACACCAGCTGGCGGGGTTTTCCAGGGCTTTTCCATTCCCAGTCCTACTTGGAAATTCCAGATACTGCATGCAAATAATGTGCTCTAACCACTGATGTTACAGTCCTTCCCCTATAATATGCTGTGCAAACTACACCTGTCTACTCAGAAGGAAGCCCCACCGAGCTGATTGTGGCTTCCTCCCAGATAAATGCATAGAGGATTGCAAGCCTTATTGTTCCGTTTACAATGCTCAACCTCAGAAGTGCCACCTGCTTGCAGGGTAAACACAAATCTCTTTTACACAGAAAGGCAGCTTTCAACACCATCTGTTTGAGAGATGGGCAGGATTCAATCTTAACTTCTTTGTTGGATTGCATTGAATTCAGATTGGGTTTTTAATCATATGGGGTTTTTTTAAGCGACGTCTAATTTTAAAGAAATACATAGGTATGAGATTTAATTTTCTTAAAAATAAAAAAAGCAACCCCCTTTTTTATCCACCTGGGTAATGCATACAGAAGCTTTTTATTTTTTTGCTATGTTTCTAGTGAAAATGCACGGGGATTAAAAAGACGAGAGAGAATTCAGAGAACAAAGGATGATAAAGGGTTGAGATTGCAAGATATATGTGGAAAGGTCAAAAGTACCAGACATCTTCAGCGTACTAGAAGAAAGATGATGGGGGACGTGATAATAGCCTTCAAACACAGAAAAAGCTACTGCCAGAAAGAACGAGGATAACAATGGCATTCCCGGTCCTTTACCACCAAAGGCAGAAGTGACAGCTGAATGCATTCAGAAGGAATGCATTTTTTAAAAAAAGGAAGCAAAAACTGCATAGCTTTTACAATTGATCCAGAAGTAAACCAGTTATCTGAAGCATCAGGGCTGCGAATTCTGATCAATTCCATCTATCGGCTCAATCAACTAGGTCAGAAGTATGGGGCCTTTGGGATCTGAGGAGGCGTGTGGCCCTCAAAGCATCTGTGTCTGGCCTCTTGACTCCTCCTAGTTCACCCCACTCACAGGGGCGCACTCTTTCGCACTATGATGCCCTGTGCAAGGCGGAAATTTTGTGCCCTCAAATGAATCTTCCAATTATGGATCTTCTCGGTTTTACGCCCCCAGAGCTCGATTCCCTGTGCAGGAGAACTGCCCTAAATCTGGTGGTGCCACTCACAGCAATGCCCCTTGTACTTCACGCCCCCCCCCCCAAAGCCCCAGACCTATTTTTCAGCAACTCGGCAGGCTTAATCAACTCTGGAAGGGCCGCTGTGTCTATAAATTTCATCCACTTTGGCCAAAAGGGAAGAAAGCTATAGTCATGTTTAGATTCCATGTTTTAAAGCACGGAGGAACAAAGAGCTCTCATTTTATGCAGAGTGGCTTGGAACCTGGAGTGCAGATTGAAGCAGAGAGAGCACAGAGCGACTCAGAAACAGATTGGGATTTTTAAAAATGCACAGATAACAGATGCAAGGCAAATTTAGGGCCCATGCACACCCCTAATATATATAACGTAGATGGAACCTGTTGTCAGTCATCATGCATAAAGATAGCTATGAGAAGGGGGAGAGCTAGGGAAAGATGTAGGTTGTAACAAGCGTTTAAAGTTAAACAAGCATAGCAGCAGAAAGTACATGAGGGAATTTTATGAGTCCATCTTTAAAGAGAGAAGCTGGTCCATGCCTATGAGGCATGGACCTATTTGACATGTACTTTGACCAGTAATCTGCATACTTCCGGCTGCTGCTTTTATTCTTTGTTATAAGCCTGTTTTTAATGCTGGGTTTTATCAACAGTATAATGTATATTTTATATGCCTCGTAAACTGCATAGCGGTTTTATTTACAGTCAAGTGGTATACAAATGTTGTTGCTTTTATTTATTTTTAAAAGCGCTTAGCAGCAGCACGTTTGTTTTGCATGCAAAGTACAGTGGTACCTCGGGTTACATACGCTTCAGGTTACAGACTCCGCTAACCCAGAAATAGTGCTTCAGGTTAAGAACTTTGCTTCAGGATGAGAACAGAAATCGTGCTCTGGCGGCGTGGCAGCAGCGGGAAGCCCCATTAGCTAAAGTGGTGCTTCAGGTTAAGAACAGTTTCGGTTTAAGAACAGACCTCTGGAACGAATTAAGTACTTAACCCGAGGTACCACTGTAAGTCCCAGGCCCGAAATCTGTAAATGGGACTGGGAAAGAAGGCCTCTTGCCTAAAGCCCTGGAGAGACGCTGCCTGCCAGTCGCCATAGATACTAAGGAAGGTGGACCGTTATTCTGACTCAGTAAAGCACACTTCAGATCAGAGAAGGGAAGGGTAAAAGCCAATAGAGATTCATGGCTTGACAAGTAACAGGATCAGACGAGGGCAGAGAACAAGCTGAAGACACTAATATGAGATCAAGAAAGACAGATAGTGGAATGAGCAGGCCAGTAGTTACGAAGAAGAATAATCAGGGTCACTTTAAAGAAATGGGAAATTATGGGTTTCTCTTGTTTGTCTCTGACACAGACAGGTGTAGTGCACCGAATACCATTCTTTAAAGATTTGATGGAGCCTGCAACTACAAAGTTCTGGTCCCCGAAGAACTCCAGAATGGATGCTAGGCTGCAAAGGGCACACATAACTTTATTTCTGGGGCAGGGAGAAGGAAAGGTTTGGTCCGGGATGAAAAGGGTCAGTGACCACCGGGTTTTTAAAAGGCAATTTTCTTACTACAGCAAACTCCGGTAAATACAACGTGGATTAAAAATTAAACGCAAAGGAGCCAGACACAGCGAAGGTCTGGTCACATAAAAAATATGCAGTGCTTGCGAGTATAACAGACACATTTTATTTTATTTATATAAAACTATTTCTATACCATCATATCATTAAATACCAGTGCAGGGTAAAATATAAAGCACGAGTCAAAGAATAAAAATCCAGGTAATAATCAAGGTGCCTGATCAAAAGTGATAATTAACCAGCTGCAAAGGCTTGGGTGGCAATAAAAATATATTCAGAGGCACCTGAAAGTCAAAAGCAGAATGCCTGCTGAACCTCTGCTGGAAGAGAGTGTTCCACAGAATGGGACAGGTGCTGACACTCAATGCCTGATTTCTAGTTGAGGTTAGCCAACTAGTAACCTTTGTAACATGGGGGGCAACTGGCAGCTTTCCTCTGATCCGACAGGTAGACAAGGGCTCAGGTGGCCATTAAGGTGTCCTCTGTGCTTGTTGTTCAAGGGTTTGTATATCAACCTCGAACCTGGCCGGCGTCAGCAACAACGCACAGGCAAAATCTGCAAATATTATGCTGTATACCTACATAAGCAAATTACGTGTGTAACCATTCATGGACCATTCAAAGTGCCAGCGCCGTCCTATTAGGTAATCCAGCAATGTTGATCTAGCAAGGATCTCCTTATGCTCTGATGCAAACACACTGACCACGCTTCGTTGTTTTGGCTTCACGTTCTCCTGGGCAGAGGGATGGGATTTTGCCTGGGACAGTAAAAGCCTATCAGGTTGACAGCCTTTGAAAGCTGCATTGTTTTAAGGCCCAAGGGAGCTTTTCTGAGGCTTTCTCTTCACCCCAGCCACCTCCCAGCTTCTACAAAAGATGTCAACTGCCCCTGGCTAGCCTCCCTCTCCACCCACCCACCCGCCGCAGCCCCCCTCCCCCCTCGCTCTCCATCTCTGGCGGGCTCTTCTCTCGACCGGACTGCTGCCACTCGCATCCCACAGAAAGAATTTTATCGCAAATCACTCAAGCCTTTCCTTAATGAACAGCTGCTTCAAGGAGGAAGGCTGAAAGCTATCCTGAAGTGAATCTTGAGTGCTAATGCAGGAAGAGCAAAAAGATCTGATAAACTCTTTTGAAAGCACCTGAATTCCAATAAAACATGTGAATTACTGCGACCAGGAAGGATTTCTGCGGATCGAAACGGCATCAGGCCCTTTATCCTCAACAACAATAACAGAAAAAGGAATGAGGGAAGGAAAGGGGAAAGGAAATTGGGGCTGGAACAATATTGCTCATTGATATCTTTTATTTTAGGAGTTGCGCATCATGGGAAAATCACTTCCTGTTCCAACAGACCTCTAAGAATATGTATGGATTTCTGGGCACTTCTCTGCATGTATGACCACAAATTCCCACTGGGTGCTGGTGTCACAGCAGGGTCCGTACCATTCTGCTGGTATGTGGTCTCCACAGATTTTTACTCAATTAGTTCCAAAGGTTTATGGCTCAACTTTCAGCCAAATGATTTCCAAAGTGATTTTCCTGGCACTCAGTGTTGGGGTGCTCCATTCCACCTTAAGGAACAGGCATGATTGTTGTGTGTCATATGTCTGTTTACACTCCAGCACAGCTTGCTGGGAACATCCCTTTGTGTATAGCTTTTGCTTTAGCTGTCTTACTTTGGACACGAAGGAGATCAGACATGTTTCCTTTCGTCCTGATGGACGCTGAATAAACTGCTTGTAAATATGCTCACACAGTCACACTGCCACTTCTGTTGTGCAGCGGTTACTCTGCTGAGTAGCGTGCCCTAGCTTCTGAAGCTCTGGGTCACAGATTCATGTTGCACCAAGGACTGGAGTTCGCCTGGCACACCGGCCGGTGGGCTGGAGCCAGCTGGGGGCCTGCCAATTGCCCCCGTTTCCTTGGCTGCATGCCAACACTCAGGTGCCTTTGCCACAGCTGTTGCCTTGAGCCCCTTGTGGGGATATTCCCCAAACTCCATAAAGTAAGATTGTGTGGTCAACACAGCTAATCCATTTCTGAACCTATTTCCCCCCTAGACTCCTGTAGGTGCAGTGGGATCCATGGGAATTGCACCTCCTCCAGAAAGATATTAGCTACGTTAATTGCATAATAGCGGACATCATCACTGCAGATGGCTCAGTCGGTAGAGCCTGAGGCTCTTAATCTCAGGGTTGTGGGTTCGAGCCCCACATCTGGCAAAAGATTACTGTATTGCAGGGGGTTGGACTAGATGGCCCTGGTTGTCCCTTCTAAATCTACAATTCTAAGATCATATGATCATATGGACAACACCACTATATCATGTGTTGCAAATGCATCCTCACGACCCCCAAATCAGTGGCTGGTGGTGTGCACTGCGAATTGGTAGGGTAGAAGGCAGGGAGACCAACCTTGGTGGAACCAGAGCCATCAATACACAGCGGCAAAATTTGCATTTTCCAAAACAATGTGTGACCCGGACGACATAGCCATCCTTCAAAATTCACACTTATCTACATTGTGCAGTGCAGTTCTCCAACAAACCACTGTTTACAAAGATGCATTTATTATGGGAGAAGTGAGAAGGTTTTAGAGAAAACGATGCAAAATTAAAAATAAAAATGTATACCACACTACGGGAAATTGCTTACACAAATGTACACATTAGTCAAAACTGCACACAAAAATGTGCTTCTTGGGGAAAATGCACACCAAAATGTTGATGGGTATTCCTGAGGACTTTTTAAAAAGCAATCTGCAAGTTGCGGCAGGAAAATGGAGAACTGGACTCGAGAAAAACATGAAACTCACGAGAACTGAAACGGGGACCTCCCTCCATCCCTATTTGAGAGCTTCCCCTTCCGATCGCTGTGGCTTTGTTTACCTTTCCTGCATCCATTAACACAAAGGCGGCCAGATAATTTATGGGAAGTGATGGCGCTTTGATCTTCTGGCAGTCTATACGTTTGTGGCCTCTGGGCCCTGTGCGATTATCAAGACGTCCACCTGGCTCAAGCGAGCATTAGGGCTGAGACAGCCAGATCAGCGTTAATCAAGGCTCCCTGCTCTCCCAGGCCGCAAACAATGTCTTCCTTGGGCATTTGGATTATGCTAAACCTCAAGCAATCCTGAGGTTCCTCCATGTGCCAAGCCTCGCCTGAGCTGATTTATTACGGTGGTCACATAGACAGGTGCCTTCCAACAGTGAGATCTCAGAGATAACATTCAAGATTGACAGTCGCTGTAATCGTTTCTAGGAGCGGTGAGCAAAAGGCAAGATTTGTACAGGACTCTTTGTGTCAGATTTGGGGATGTGAATTAATAAGGCTGTGGGAGGACAGGAAGCGCTCTTCTTTCTCAGAAAACCAAGGCAAAGTGTATGATGGGTTTTTCTTCGTCTTACATAAAAAAAATATCCACGGGGTTAAGAGATCTCAGGATCCTTAGGAGGGTCTTGCACAAGTCAGCATCCATTCGCACGATCCTCTCCAGATACTAGATCCAGTATCTGACATTACTTTCTGTCCAGTTGCCAGAATTTATTTATGTATTGCAGAAAACCCTATGCTTATTATTCATAGCTGTCAACTTACAGATTTGAAAACAAGGGACCAGCAGCCTTGAAAATAAGGGACCAGCAGCCAAAATTAGGGACCTGCAGCCTCACCTGTTCCAGGCACTCCAGTCTTCCTGTCCTCCTGCAGTCTGGTCAAACTCATGCTGGTAGCTTCGAGAACACTGTCCAACCAACTTTGTAACCAGAGGTTCAACTGAATAGAATCTGAATCACATGTACCACAAGGCCTATGCAGCCTCAACTTAAGATGGCTCCCCGGCCTGGCTTTGCACTGCAAAGTTTGCAGCAGCACGTGCAACAAAATGGCGTCCAGCATTCAAAAAACCTCTCAGCTTGCATTAACTAGCCACACAAAAGGCATGCAATCTCCACCCCCCAGTTGTTCTTAGACTTCTTATTGGGTGAACAACACAGCCAAGCAACACAGTTGGAGCCTACCTCCTCCCTGGCCGGAAGGGAGGGAGGGAGAGGAGCTGCTTCCTTTGAAATTTAAGGGACATCATTTAAGGGACATC
>JAXCMG010000017.1:5809512-5824668 GCA_034642415.1 Podarcis siculus | reverse complement strand
TAAAACCATCTATTACTGTTAGTCTGTCTAATTTGTCTAAACTAAGTAATAACTACTGTTCCTCGTCCTCCTTCTCTTCTTCCTCCCTTTCACCTGTTATACTCTCTTCTCTATCTTCTTCCTCACTCTCTTTGCCTTCCTCGTCTCTTTGATAATCTTCCCTTTCCTCCTCAACGTCTATCTTTCCCAACTCCTTCTCGTATCTCCTCGTAAATTTCTGGAGCTCTAAACTGGTGCTTAACTTAAACCTTTTTTCTTTGAAATAAAATATTTTTTTTAATCTGACTTCTGGGTGGCTACAGAAGAATAGTTCCAAGCAGTAACGTCCTACAGTGTGCCTGGACATAAGAAGCTGCCTTATCTGGGCCAGCCCTAATTAGGTGTAGGGGGAAGGTTTCTCCATACAGTTGTTTTTGTGGTGTAATGAAAGGGGTAGTAAATTATTAGTTGCTTCATTTATGATTGTCATGCATTTCGTTTCAGGAAGGGGAGGGGTACTTGTGGGATTTTCGGCCTTAGGTGTCAAAATAACTTGAACGGCCTTTGAATCTGTGCATCTATTCCATAATTTAGCTACGTCCTGTGTGCAAGAAGTACATCTTTTGTATGTCCTGGATCCTTTATCATTCAGTTTCATCAGATGGCCCCCGGTTCTAGCATTATGAGAGAGGAAGATATACTTTTTCCTCTCTAGTTTCTCTTCCACACCATTTTATATACCACTGTCACATCCCTTTACTAATCTTGTTTTCCTAAACTAGAAAGCTGCAAATGAACTCAAGCATTTTTCGTTGCAGATTGTGTGCTAGATGACCCAGATCATAGTTCTAGGCACATTGGTGGGGCTTGAGCCCCTCTGAACTAATCTGAACACGTTTTTAGTAAGCAATTGCTTATTTGAACTGACCCCAGAAATTCTAAAAAAAAATGTCCAGTAGCACCTTAGAGCCCAACTAAGTTTGTTCTTGGTATAAGCTTTCTAGTTTATACATGAACACGGAAGCTTATACCAAGAACAAACCCAGTTGGTCTCTAAG
Source organism: Podarcis siculus (assembly GCA_034642415.1). Lineage (NCBI taxonomy): Eukaryota > Metazoa > Chordata > Lepidosauria > Squamata > Lacertidae > Podarcis > Podarcis siculus. Next base: position 5,823,631 of record JAXCMG010000017.1, on the reverse strand, counting down.
GTGCTACTGGACATTTTTTTTATTTCTTTATATATTTCATAGAATCATAGAATCATAGAGTTGGAAGAGACCACAAGGGCCATCGAGTCCAACCCCCTGCCAAGCAGGAAACACCATCAGAGCACTCCTGACATATGGTTGTCAAGCCTCTGCTTAAAGACCTCCAAAGAAGGAGACTCCACCACACTCCTTGGCAGCAAATTCCACTGTCGAACAGCTCTTACTGTCAGGAAGTTCTTCCTAATGTTTAGGTGGAATCTTCTTTCTTGTAGTTTGGATCCATTGCTCCATGTCCGCTTCTCTGGAGCAGCAGAAAACAACCTTTCTCCCTCCTCTATGTGACATCCTTTTATATATTTGAACATGGCTATCATATCACCCCTTAACCTCCTCTTCTCCAGGCTAAACATGCCCAGCTCCCTTAGCCGTTCCTCATAAGGCATCATTTCCAGGCCTTTGACCATTTTGGTTGCCCTCCTCTGGACACGTTCCAGTTTGTCAGTGTCCTTCTTGAACTGTGCTGCCCAGAACTGGACACAGTACTCCAGGTGAGGTGCCAGGATGGCGCCTGACGTCCCCACCATCTGGGAGGAGCATAGAGAGAAGAAACACTGTGGTGCATCTGCAGCAGCACAACCAGAAGCCTTCACCTGCCCCAGCTGCAACAAAACATGTCTCTCCTGCATCGGTCTCTACAGGCACGGCAACCTTGCAACAGCTTGACATCACCCCCCAGAGTCTCCCGAGGCAGATGGATGCCAACCAACCACACAACAATTATATGCTCATTTGCAGAAGTGGCCAAGGACATCCCGTTCAGGTATTTCTTGGAATGAATCTGAGTAGCTTCTTGGCAACCTGTGTTTTTTTGGGGGGCGGGCGGAATTGGTAACATGCAGGGCTGCATTCTGCTCCACTCGCAAGGTTACATCAGGCAGGCAGAAACATTTGGCTCCCTCCAATGCAAATTAAAACCGACGCATTAAAATGGCTTGGCCGTTTTGCTGATCAGGTCCAGAGCCCACGCCTTCCTCCGCGTACGTGAGCTTTGCCTCCTTCGATTCATCTTGTGCGTGTTCTTCCTACCAGCCCTCTGTGCTCCTCTCCCCGCCACCCGCCACACTTTCCTGTAACTGCCACTGGCTCCCCTCCCAGCAACTTCCTCCCAGATGAAAAGCTAATGTGAACCCTCTTGTAAGGCTGCTTTCTTCAGAACAGTGGGGTGGTTGTTAAGAGCACTTGATCACAGGGCGAGTGTGGGGTGAGCGAGGGGGGCAGGTGGGCAGACAGCGAAGGCAGGAGCCCCAAGCGTGGGATGCCAGCAAAACTTTTCTCCAGACGACACCTCCTGATGTCGGGAGGCTTCCCGTTTTCTCCCCCGCCTTCGAAAGCTGAAATTATAAACTCCTTAGCAACAGAACGGCGCTTGCAGAGAAACCTGCCTGCCTAATGGGTTTGGCAGAGCGGCGGCAAAGCCTCGACTTCTGAAAGAGCAACCTGTAATTCAGTGTCTCAGGTGCTCCGTTCTCCAGGAGGGAAAAAAAGCTCTCAGATCGCTCTAGGAGTGAAGCAAACCCAGTTCCTTCGCTTGACCAAGGGTGAATGCAACATCAAGTCCCGATTCACACATTAGGTGAGCAACCCCACAGGTAGCAAACCTGCCTGTCAGCTCAAGACTGAGCGTGGAGTCAGTTCACACAAGCTAAGTGGCAAAAAGGCATCAGATGAAGGTTATGCATGAATAGGGTTACAATTACAGTGGTACCTCGGGTTAAGAACTTAATTCGTTCTGGAGGTCTGTTCTTAACCTGAAACAGTTCTTAACCTGAAGCACCACTTTAGCTAATGGGGCCTCCTGCTGCCGCTGCACGATTTCTGTTCTCATCCTGAAGCAAAGTACTATGAGGTACTATTTCTGGGTTAGCGGAGCCTGTAACCTGAAGCGTCTGTAACCTGAAGCATCTGTAACCCGAGGTACCACTGTATTTAATTACTGTGCTATTTATTCGTTTAAATTGATCTGGCAGCTCACAAAAATGCTCTCAATGGTTAGCATAGTGGAACAGCAAACAAGCCTCCTGCAATATTTTAAAAAGTGCAAAAAACAATAATATTAAAGAAATATTAACAAAACCTTCATTCATAGCAGACAGACACAGTGTGTGTGTGTGTGTGTGTAAAAAAAAACAATGTGCAGCTCAGCTTAAAACAATGTTAAAAAATGGAGGTAGTGAAATGTTTATATTAAAAATACCAAAGGCTGCAGGGCTGTTCTTTTAATACAAGGTTAAAAGGCATGGATGAATAAAAAACTCTATAAAGGTAAAAGGTAAATGGACCCCTGACCATTAGGTCCAATCGTGACTGACTCTGGGGTTGCGGCGCTCATCTCGCTTTATTGGCTAAAGGAGCCGGCGTGCAGCTTCTGGGTCATGTGGCCAGCATGACTAAGCCGCTTCTGGCGAACCAGAGCAGCGCACGGAAACGCCGTTTACCTTCCCGCCGGAGCAGTTCCTATTTATCTACTTGCACTTTGACATGCTTTCAAACTGCTAGGTTGGCAGGAGCAGGGACCGAGCAACGGGAGCTCACCCCGTCGTGGGGATTCAAACCGCCAACCTTCTGATCAGCAAGTCCTAGGCTCTGTGGTTTAACCCACAGCGCCACCCGTGTCTGACTAAGCCGCTTCTGGCGAACCAGAGCAGCGCACGGAAACGCCGTTTACCTTCCCGCCGGAGCAGTACCTATTTACCTGCTTGCACTTTGACGTGCTTTCGAACTGCTAGGTTGGCAGGAGCAGGGACCGAACAACGGGAGCTCACCCCGTCGCGGGGATTCGAACCGCCGACCTTCTGATCGGCAAGTCCTAGGCTCTGCTATACCTGGCACCAAAAAGACCATCAAAAAGTACCAGGAGAGGCTCTCTGGGAAAGCTATTCCATAACTTGAGAGCCACCACTCAAAAGGCCCTTCCCTTTCTAGCCACCCACCTGACTTAGCTTGCTGGGGTCACATAATGCAGGGCCTCCAAAGATGATCTGTAGAACCAGAGGAATATGTGGGTCACCCAGGAATGTTCAGTAGGGAATAGCCCTAGTGACTTCTTGGTGTCCAAATGATGCAGCGTTCTTGTTCTTTGCTACAGTCCTGGGGGCTGGAACCACCAGCAAAGGCTGATCTATTTCCACCATTGTCACTCTTTGCAGAAAGAAGACAGGTCCACAGAGAAGAGGTGGGGGAACTTTCATCTGCCTCCACCCTGATGGGCCAACTTTGGCAGGTGGGTGGGACAAGCCACCTGTCAATCACTGTGTAGAACCAAAGGTTCTGGAAAGCCTGCAAATGCTATCTTGGGAATCAAGTGGTAGTTGTTGGAAGAATGTTTATATGTTTATGCTGCTGCTTTGACATATGCTCATTGGCTTGATTTGATGTTTTGCTTATCTCTGGGTTTGGGATGCCGGGCTCTGGGACCAGAGAGGGGAGCTATCTGTAAGACTTGGGTATTTGCCACCTACGCCCCCAACAGCCAGGCGGAGTGATGTGAGGTTCTGGCCAAACTGACATATCCTGTCTTTTTGTACAAGTAATGAATGAATGCTTTCCTGGGTGCAGACAAGTCACAATGACCTCTCACTGCTATAGTGTCCGACTTGCATCTGTAAAGCCAGTGGGGCGTTTCTTTAATAAAGCACTAGAACTGGCCATTCTGGTGGTTTTGACAGCCTTGTTTGACATCCCTGCATCAAGCAACTCGCACAGGCCCTCCTTTGGGCCTGGGGGTCAGGACAATAACCAAAGATCATTATGTTCCATCTGTCTAAGTCCCCTGTGCAAGCTGGTTGCAGGGTGCTTGGGAACCACAGCGCATGGGGCTTTGTCGACTATGCCCAGAAAGCACTCGGCATTGTGCTTGCAAAGCTACTTTCAGCATGGATCTCAGGAAGTCTACCAAGCAGGGCTGACTTCGCTGCCCATCAGCTGAAAGACAGTGTGTTCAACCCTACATACTGCAGGAACTGGTTGCACCTCTGTCTGCCCCACACCTGATATCACATATGAATCTGGGACCTAGGCCAGGGTAAATTCAGCCCATGGGCTGGAGGTTTTCCCCAACTACCACAGAGCCAACTAAGACATGGTCTTTTTCAAGGTCTGCCTCATTGCAAATGTGGATCAAATCTATGCTTCCAGGTGTCATAAGAAAGCTGGAGATAGTGCAGGATAGTGCGCACCTCGGAAATGATCTCTTTCAGCTTCTGCCTTCTGGAAGAAGGTGCAGGGTTAGAAAGACTAGGACTAGCTGCCTGAGAAACAGTTTCTATCCAAATGCGATTTTGGTTTTAAACGCAGGGTAAGGTAGTCTCTGGGACATGGGTGGCGCTGTGGGTTAAACCACAGAGCCTAGGACTTGCTGATCGAAAGGTCGGCGGTTCAAATCCCTGCGACGGGGTGAGCTCCTGTTGCTCAGTCCCTGCTCCTGCCAACCTAGCAGTTCGAAAACACGTCAAAGTGCAAGTAGATAAATAGGGACCGCTCTCCAGCGGGAAGGTAAATGGCGTTTCCGTGTGCTGCGCTGGTGCTGGCTCGCCAGCCGCGGCTTAGTCACGCTGGCCACGTGACCCGGAAGATGTCTTCGGACAAGCGCCGGCTCCCGGCCTCTTGAGCGAGATGAGCGCGCAAGCCCAGAGTCGGTCACGACTGGACCTGTTGGTCAGGGGTACCTTTACCTTTACCTTTAAGGTAGTCTCTATGGGAGTACATTGTATTTAATTATGGGGTATCAGAGTTTTTAGGGGGCTAACCAGGCTGGGATAGCAGGGATAGCAGGCCTGTTGTTTTTGAATGTCTGGTGTAGATTTTTTCAATTTCGTTCTGTATGGGACAATGGCAATAAAGATTGCCATATTGAGAAGGGATTGGGGAATCTAGATGGCCCCTGGGGTCTCTTGTGCCCATAGGGGTGAAAACAGCTGTGCCATTTAAAAAAAGGTGTCTGCAGAAAGTTCTCCACGTGAAATTAAAAAAACTAAGGCTTGCAACTTGTATTTCAAGAACACAAGCATGCAAGAGGAGCCCTGGACTTCTCTGTAGTGGAGGTCCTGATTGCCTTTCCAATGTCAGAAGTTGTGTCCATCTCAGTCTAGCTACGATCAAGTGGGATTTCCACTTTTTTTTAAAAAAAGAAGTGTATATATCATCAACCTCGGGGACGCGGGTGGCGCTGTGGGTAAAAGACTCAGCACCTAGGGCTTGCCGATCGAAAGGTCGGTGGTTCGAATCCCCGCGGCGGGGTGCGCTCCCGTTGCTCGGTCCCAGCGCCTGCCAACCTAGCAGTTCGAAAGCACCCTCGGGTGCAAGTAGATAAATAGGGACCGCTTTCTAGCGGGAAGGTAAATGGCGTTTCCGTGTGCGGCTCTGGCAGTGATGTCACGCTGGCCACGTGACCCGGAAGTGTCTCCGGACAGCGCTAGCCCCCGGCCTCTTGAGTGAGATGGGCGCACAACCCCAGAGTCTGGCAAGACTGGCCCGTACGGGCAGGGGTACCTTTACCTTTACCTTTATATATCATCAACAATTTACATGTTCATCCTTCAGCATACTGAAAAACCAGTGCAACTATTTTAAGCGCAAAACTGCTCCAGGGATTTGGAGAGGTGATAGCATTGGTGAAGTCATAAGTATTAGCCAAACAGTATTGCCTCTTCTGTAGCTGGAACTAAATTATTATTATCACCCATTTCATTACTATACGGCTTTATGTTTTTTAAGAACAAAATCTCAAAGAGGTTTACAACACATCAAAACGTCAAATAAAACTATCCAGAATAAAACATTACTGAAGAAAGTCAAATATAAAGTATGCATTCAAAGCAACATTAAACAACAGGAAACTAAAATTCTACATTCAGGTAGGTAGCTGTGTTGGTCTGACGCAGTGAAAATGAAAATAAATAAATAAATATCCAGTAACACCTTATAAAGTCCAACTAAGTTTGATCTGGTATAAGATTTTGTGGTATCTGAAGAAGTGTGCATGCAGATGAAAGCTTATACCAGAACAAACTTAGCTGGTCTACAAGGTGCTACTGGACTTTTTTTATTTTATTTTATTTTTATTAGGAAACTAAAATGTTATCTTAAAGGTTTAAAAATAAATGAGGTCAACTACAGAATGCACATTTAATGCAGCAACGTTAAAAAAATATAACTTAAGCATTTCAAAAGGAAACATTACTAAAGGAAGTCGGATATAAAATGCACATTTAAAGCAGCATAATTAACAAGAGAATAAAACAGTACCATAAGCATAGGATGTATCTGCTGCTGTTGCTGCCAGTTGCCCCAATGGTGGTTAATTGTGGGCTGCAGCTGTGGAAGATTAGGCTTGATGACCTGGGCCTGCAGTAGGAGTCAGCCAAGATGGTCTCTGGCCTTTTCAGTAGCCTCAGCTTTTGCAGCTGGAGTCAATCAGAGACCTGCCCTTCCAGGCCAGGTGGAAAAAGGCTTGCTAGGCAGGGAGCAGATCTTCCAGGATTTGCAGCCGTGAGACCATTTTCCCCCACCCAGACCTCATTGCAGAAAGCAGTGGGTGGTGGAATATATGGGTGTTTGGAGGGCACTGAAAGTGCTATCAAAACTGCCTCTCTCACTCGAAAACTCACATATGTCCTCTGGGAATATTTTATAGTAAGCGTTTTTTGCAAACCCTGAAGATTGCACAGTAAACGTTTTGGGTTTTTTTAAAAAAAAAAACCAAACCAAACCACACGTGCAAAATGAAAGTCCGTGGCTGCAGTCTTGGTTCTAGTTACGCTTGCTTAACCTCATTTATTTCCACGAGGGGAAGCCCGTGTAACCGGGTGCACATTTGCGGCATAAACAAGCAAACCCGAACAACACGCAGTTTCTTGCTGGTGCCCCCAAGACATGCAGAACGACGATGGCATTCCACCAATGTGACAAATGCAATATGTTCCGAAGCCTCCGCTGCATTTATTTATTTAAAAAGAGGGTTAAAAAAAAATTAGCTGCCAGTCATTGGATGAGGAGAAGTGGCGGGTGCGTCTGTGACCCTGGCAGGCCGCCTGATGAACAGCTGGGATCAGAATTCTATCCCTCCTAAACATGCAGAGACTCTGCTTAGTAAGTAGTCTTACCAGATGTCTCTGACACAGCCTGATATTCTTACTGACCATGCAAACAGCTCCAGCCCCAAACCTTCTAGGTCAAACCCTGACCTCAGGCACGTCTTCCTCGATATGTCTCACACACAGAGAAATCTTGCTTTGCAGATGCCATCAAGCATTCAGGAACACAATAGTCTTTCAGCTGAGTCAGGGGCAGCCAACTGGTAGAACAAGGGTCTGTGCCATTGGTGGCCATTGCCAGGCACCTGGTGACACCCCCCACCTCCAATGCCCCCAGCAACACCTCATCTTAGGGGTCCCTAAAACTCGGAGCCAGCACTGTAGACCCCACAACACTTTTTGAATGTAGTCCCCAGAGACCTTAAAGAAGCCTTTCTCAACCAGATGTTGTTGAACTACAACTCCCATCACCCCTAGCTAGCAAGGCCAGAGCTCAGGGATGATGGGAGTTGTAGTCCAACAATATCTGGGGACCCACAGGTTGAGAACCGCTGCATTAAAGGAATATGAATCCTAAAAACATATGAAGGGCCTCTGACATACCCTCCAACATTTCCCTATACAGGGCTGCCTTCAGATGTCTTCTAAAGGTTGCTTAGTTACTTATCTCCCTGGCTCAGGGGTCGCATAACTCCATACCCTCCAACACTTCTCTGATGAAAATAGGGATGTCCTAAGGAAAAGCGGGACATTCCAGGATCAAATCAGAAACCGAGACGGCTTCTGTAAATCTGGGACTGACCCTGGGAAATAGGGACACTTGGAGGGTCTGTTCTGATAGACCAAAGGCCCACCTCGTCCAGCATGGGTCATGAGGGGTGTGGCTGGGGAAGAAGTGTGACCCACAAGGAATCCTGGAGGCCAGGTACAAAGGCCTCAAGAGCCTCATCTGCCCCAGGCCTGAGCCCCACTTCTAGATCTGTTATGTACTGAGTTGAATAGGATGCAAAATGCAGCAGTCTGATTGGTCCTAGAACAATAGGATTCAGAATGCAGCAGTCTGATTGGTCCTAGAACAATACAGTAGTATGACTGGTCCGCAGGAGCCACCCAATCCAGCCCCAGGTGGAAGTGACTCCACAACCTGATTGGCCTACAGGAGAATCCCGGAATTAGCCAATCACGTGCAGCCCATTGTGTAAATAATGTATATAAAGCAGATATTTGGGGGGAACTTTCATTCCTCCTCACCACTATGAGCTGAATAAAGAGCATGAAATCCATTCTCAACTCCGAGTATATTTCAAGATCTTTGGATTCTCTATGTAACAGTTCACCCCATAGTCCGTCAAGAAGCAAAATGCACACCTGGCTTCCATACCACATTCCAGAAAGCACAGTTGCCACCAAATGGCAATGGGTGTAGGGACACCAGTACCTGGGGAGCAATGAGAGAAGAGGGCAGTTGCCTTCATGCCCTGCTTTTGAGTTTCCTGGAGGCCCATGATTGGTTGTGGCGAGGAGCGGATATGCTGTATTCTGTGCACCTTGGGTCTGATCCAGGAGGCAGGGCTTGCCTTGCATTCTCAAGTGGGCAGAAGCTGAACATCTGTAGGTAAGCTCAAGTGGTTTTGCATGGCTGAGACTGGCTCCTCCATGAGGCCTACCAAGCAGCCTTCCCTAACCTGGTGCCCTCCAGGTGCAGTCAGACTCCAGCTCCCATCACCCTCAGACCATGCAGACTGGGGCTGATGGGAGTTGCAGTCCAATGCACCTGGAGGGCACAAGGTTAAGGAGGGCTGCTGGGGACCTCCTTGCACCTCCTTCTGGGCACAGGCCAGCAGTGAGAGGCTAAGAAAAAGTCTGCTTCAGTTTGTTGTAACCTCTTCCCTTTCACTTGCAAGCTGTTTCCCTGCCTCCACAGAGTAAAGCACCCTTTCTCTTTTCTGATAATGCAAACACACACACACACACACACACACACACACAGCCTGCTTGGACGTCCTCCTGCTTCTCATGCCATAGAGGTTACCGGTATTTTAAATTTACCTACAGATGGGAACCGAGAAGACAAATGAAAAATTGATGCAGCACCCTGGAGACTGATTGTTTTATTGTAGGCATGAGGTTTCAGGGGCTATATAAGCGATGTCATCAGATGCCAACAACAGTCGTGAGTGCTGTGCCTCCTGGACTCTGGTACCGAGCACAGGCAGAAAATAGAAACAGGAGGAAGGGGCAGCAGCCAGCCTGGGCATTTGCCAGCCAAAGTGGCCAAGGCGTAACGGAGAGGGGAGGGGGGCCTGGCCCATGCGGTGCAGATGTGGCAGGATTTTGCACAGGTGTGAGTCAAGGGCTTGTGGTCCCCCTCTGCTGCTCTGAGGCAACAGCCAGTAAGTGCACAAGCTGGGAACAGCCAGGAATTTGCCTGCACAGGTCATCAGATACACAAGGGGGTTGTTCAATTACTCATCTGCCCTTGCTGAAATGAATGACTCTACACACACACACACACACACACACACACACACACTCCACATATTTCTTCAGCAACCTCATGAGAGAGGTTAAGCCAGCCTTTCATAGCTTGGCACCCCCTAGATCAGTGTTTCCAAAACTTGGTCTCCAGCTGTTTGGGTTTTTTTAAGACTACAGTTCCCATCAACCCTGACCACTGGCCCTGCTAGCTTGGCTTGATAGGAGTTGTAGTCCAAAAACAGCTGGAGACCCAAGTTTGGGAACCCCTGCCCTAGATGTTCCAGACTGCGATACCTGTGAGCTGTGGATGATGGAAGTCATAGCGCAAAACACCAAGAAGTTTCCATGCCACTGACATGCAAGGCAATTCCTATTACCAGAGTGCTTAGAAATGTGGCTGGGTCTGTGTGTTGTGCATGCGAGCCCCATGCCCAATATCCCTGCATGCACAGCCTCCACTTCAGACATTCAGTGCAAAAAGGTCTGAAGAGGACTTCTCCCTGCCTGCATTCATCGGAACATCCATGGAAGCCTTGCCTCAGCTGAGAGCCCCTGAAAGGGCTGGATTCCCTGACACAGGGAGGCTCCCAGGACAGTTGTGGGGAACCTTTGACCCTCCAGGTATTGCAAAAGCGCCCTCTCCCTTCCCGTGGTTTCCAGCACCTTGTATTCAGGAGCCATCATGGCTAGGAGCCTTGGATAGCCCTCTCCTCCAGGAATTTGCCCTAGCATCCAAGCCTTCCTGAAGCAGGGAAATGGCTATAGGAACCTAGTCGCAAGATACATGGAGGATGTCTTAAACAGTGAGTTAAATGGTGAGCTTAGGAACTGAATCAATCTATTGATCCATCTAGTTACTGCTCTGATTAACAGCTGCTCTCCAAGGTGTCAGTCAAAGCTGGTTTCCAGCCCTGTTACCTAAGATTCTTAAACAGGAGATGCTGGAGATTTCATTATATTCATTGCATTTATATCCCAGCATCCCCCCCCCCTCCAAGGAGCTCAAGAGGGCATAAATGGTCCTCTCCTGCCTTGCTCAATGGCCACAGCAACACTGTGAGGTAGGTTAGGCTGAGAGAGGAAGTGACTGGTACAAGGTCACCCAGTGAGCTTCATGGTCCAGTGGGGATTTGAATGGGTGGCACTGTGGGTTAAACCACAGAGCCTAGGGCTTGCCGATCAGAAGGTCGGCGGTTCGAATCCCCACTACAGGGTGAGCTCCCATTGCTCAGTCCCTGCTCCTGCCAACCAAGCAGTTCGAAAGCACGTCAAAGTGCAAGTAGAAAAATAGGTACCACTCCGGCGGGAAGGTAAATGGCATTTCCGTGCGCTGCTCTGGTTTCTCCAGAAGTGGCTTAGCCATGATGGCCACATGACCCGGAAGCTGTACGCCGGCTCCCTCGGTCAATAAAGTGAGATGAGCGCAGCAACCCCAGAGTCGGCCACAACTGGACCTAATGGTCAGGGGTCCCTTTACCTTTACTCGTGGTCTGACACTCTAATCATTACTCCACACTGCTATAGGGAGACCTTCTGCATGCAAGGCATGTGCACTGCCGCTGCGAGGTCCAGACATTCCAGAATCACGCAGAGGCTGGGAAATGCATGAATTCAGCCCTTTCTTATCAAATATGTAACCCATATTGTTATGATCCTGGTGGCACAGGGAAGAGTAAACATTCCCCACTGAACAAATAAAAAACCAACTTCCAGAGGTGTGTCTGCATTTAGTCTGCCACAGAAAACACGATGAAAGAGCCTGGTGCCAACCTAAAGACTATATGACATAAGCTGTAGTGACCCATTGAAGTCCACTTCATCAGACACATGAAAAGGTAAAGGTAAAGGGACCCCTGACCATTAGGTCCAGTCGCGGACGACTCTGGGGTTGCGGCGCTCGTCTTGCTTTACTGGCCGAGGGAGCCAGCGTACACCTTCCAGGTCATGTGGCCAGCATGACTCAGCCGCTTCTGGCGAACCAGAGCAGCGCATGGAAACGCCATTTACCTTCCCGCCGGAGCAGTACCTATTTATCTACTTGCATTTTGACGTGCTTTCGAACTGCTAGGTTGGCAGGAGCAGGGACCGAGCAACGGGAGCTCACCCCGTCGCGGGGATTCAAACCGCCAACCTTCTGATCAGCAATCCTAGGCTCTGTGGTTTAACCCACAGTGCCACCCGCGTCCCCAGACGGTAATGTTAAAAGGTAATGTTAAATCGGTAGGCAATAGACAGGTGCATATTTCCTGTGGGGGAGAGCAGAGGGGGTGGGGTGGAGAGGAGAGGAGGAAACAAGACTGCAACAAAGACAGTGATAATTACGGAAAAGCAAAATAGCTACAGGGACAACAAGGCAGTGTTGGTGGTAACGAAAGCATCCTGGCGCTGGCAAACTAGTTAACACATGCAGTGCAATGACAATCCCTAATCTCAATTCAGGACGCAAGTGGCAGGATTGAATATCCTGATCAACTGCAATTCAGTGGTTTCACATTGCAGTTCTACCTTTGAAGTTCTTTTTCGCCAAGCACAGCCACGTTAAGGTCAAACGAGTCTTGCACCACATAATTAAGAAAACAAGTGCAATTAAGCACCAATGGACATGATAAAGTAACTAATTACAGTATAGAATCTAGGACTGGCAGACGGTACTGAATGTGTAACAGCATTTTGCAATGAAAAAAGGGCAGCTCAGATGCAATATAAGCTAGCTCCCTGTTTGTTTGCTTAACATACTTCTATCCCGACTTCCATTTCACAATATCAGGGCCGGTTACAACGATGAACACGTAAATATAAGATGCAAAATGTGAAATGATCCAGTAGCACCTAAGGTAAACGTAAAGGGACCCCTGACCATTAGGTCCAGTTGTGAACGACTCTGGGGTTGCGGCACTCATCTCGCTTTATTGGCTGAGGGAGCCGGCGTACAGCTTCCAGGTCACGTGGCCAGCATGACTAAGCCACTTCTGGCGAACCAGAGCAGTGCATGGAAATGCCGTTTACCTTCCCGCTGGAGCGGTACCTATTTATCTACTTGCACTTTGACATGCTTTCAAACTGTTAGGTTGGCGGGAGCAGGGACCGAGCAATGGGAGGTCATGTGCTTTAAGTGTACGGTGTGTGCACATAAGCTCCTGTGCAGCTAGACCCAGATGCAATCCACCATCATGCACCTGGTGACAGTCTGTGTAATGTTTTTGTGTCTCATTGCCCATTTCTCCAATGCCATTTCCTTCACCGCCTCCCCTTCCAGTGAAACTCCAGTGAAACTGACATGGTTTCCCTCCAATCTTGCCAGGTGTCAGTTCTCCCAGAGATGGGTTGTGGAAAGGAAAAGTGAAAGAAATAGGGCACCTTGCAGATGCCCACAGATTTGGGTAAGGTGGAGGAATTGTACCTGTGTCATTCCTGTCAATAGGGATGAAACGGATGTATTCATACAACGCAGAGAGGCAGAATTGTAAAAAGAGAAGAGGAAGGAGGGAGACGATGACGACTGCACTTCCAAAACGGACACATCTCTGGGGGGAAAGTGATGGTGGAAAGACACTGTTTTTACCATTACCGTATTTTTCTGTGTAGAAGATGCCCCCATGTCTAAGACGACCCCTATTTTTTTGAGCCCAAAATTAAGAAATAAATAATTGCAACATTCCGTGTATAAGACGACCCCTAATTTTAAACTAAAAAAGTGAAAAAATGTTGTCTTATACATGGGAAAATACAGTAATTTTAATAGATGTTATCAACTGTATGCTTTTTTTGGTAATTTTTATGTAAGCGGCTTAGAAAATTTGGTAATCACCTTTTTAAGAAGAAAAAAAAAGAATAAAAGTTCAATTTATTTAACTATATTTCTAATCCACCTTCCAACAGAAATGTTCCCAAGGCAGAGGGCACGCACACACACTACAGATATAACTTTAATCTGAGGGCCACATGCCAGTTGTGGGTTGTAGCTCTAGTTATCTCCCGCTTGGACTACTGCAATGCGCTCTACGTGGGGCTACCTTTGAAGGTGACTCGGAAACTGCAATTAGTCCAGAATGCAGCAGCCATACTGGTAACTGGGAGTTGCTGCAGAGACCATATAACACCGGTCCTGAGAGATCTGCATTGGCTCCCAGTACGTTTCCGAGCACAATTCAAAGTGTTGGTGCTGACATTTAAAGCCCTAAACAGCCTTGGTCCAGTATACCTGAAGGAGCATCTCCACCCCCAACGTTCAGCCCGGACACTGAGGTCCAGCGCCGAGGGCCTTCTGGCAGTTCCCTTGCTGCGAGAAGTGAGGTAACAGGGAACCAGGCAGAGGGCCTTCTCAGTAGTGGTGCCTGCCCTGTGGAATGCCCTCCCATCAGATGTCAAGGAAATAAGCAACTATTTTACTTTTAAAAGACAACTGAAGGTGGAGCTGTTTAGGGAAGTTTTTAATGTTTGATGCTGTATTGTTTTTAATATTCGGTTGGAAGCCACCCAGAGTGGCTGGGGTATAAATAATAAATTATTATTATTATTATTATTATTATTATTATTATTATTATTATTAT
>JAXCMG010000017.1:5688913-5809502 GCA_034642415.1 Podarcis siculus | reverse complement strand
ATTATTATTATTATTATTATTATTATTATTATTATTATTATTATTATTATTATTACCGGAGGTGAAAATGGATGGAGCAATGAATTGTACCACTGTACATATAAAAAAACTACCAAAAGCAACACCAAGCAGCCTCAAGTGATTCCAATTGCCTGATGGGACAAACAAGCAAAAGTATTCACAAGAGACCAGAGAAGAGCAGTGACAAATCTGTCAGTTCTAAGACAGGAGCACATTTCTCATGGGTGACTCAAAAAGAGGGGGAGGTTGAAATGGGAAGGCAGATCCAACTTCCTGCATGGCCTTTCATATATTTCAAAACCTGATCCAAGCAGATTTACAGCCACGTGTCAGTCTTAAATACAGGAGCATGAGAAGTTGCCCTGGGAACTTTAGTTTCTTAAGGGTGCTGGAGGAATTATAGCTTTGTGGGGGGACTGCAGTGCCTAGGATTCTTTGGAGAAAGTCGTGTGCTTTAAATGTGGCTCAGATATGCTTTTAAGGTATGGTGTGATGGCCTGGGATTCGGACTCGGATGCTGAACCTGAGGGATCCCAGCCTGCACAGGATTCCCCGCCTGCAGAACCAGCTGAGCTGGGACTGGGGCATGAGCCTGAAGGGTCCTCACCTGTGCTGGATCCTCAGGTGCAGGCATCAGCTGAGTCTGCTCTGGCTCCTGAGGTGATGGAGGACCCATTGCCTGAAGGTGCTCCACTCTCAGCCCCGTCAGAGGAAGCTGACGTTGCCTCCGGGTCCGGTAACCCTCCTGCCTCTCCTGAGATGCAGAGGCTCAGGGCAGAGAGGCGGAGGGAACTAAGTTCCCCCAGGAGGAGTGCTCACTTCCAGGCCAGGAGAGGCGAGTCACCAGAGGATCGGGGCCGCCCTATGCCTCGGGGCAGATAAAAGTCAGCTAGCCCCAGTCCCAAGTTGCGGGAGCAACATTGTTGGTTGCTAGTTTCTGCCTGAACCCTTGTCCTGCTTTCCTGCCTGAGCTCCTGACTTGCCCTGGCTCCTTGCTTGCAAGCCTGTTCCTGACTTCACCCGATGCCCTGCACCCAGCTTCAGCTCCTACGGACTGCCTCCACATTGCATCTTTGACCACAGACCAGACTTGGACCTCGCCTCTCGGGTAACCCATGGGACCAGCACATATGGTGTGGATCTGCCCCTCAATTGGATCACTGCTTCATCTACATCTGTACTGTCTACATTGACCAAGAGCACCTCTCTAGGGATTCTCCCAGAGCTTGCCTGGAGATGAAGGGGATTAAACGTGGGATCTTCTGCACACAAACACTTTTCTGCTGAGCTAAAGTGCTTTGCAACTGCTTAGAGCAGTGGTTCTCAACCTGTGGGTCCCCAGATGTTGTTGGACTACAACTCCCATCACCCCTGAGCTCTGGCCTTGCTAGCTAGGGGTGATGGGAGTTGTAGTTCAACAACATCTGGGGATCCACAGGTTGAGAAAGGCTGGCTTAGGGCAACGGTGGGGAATCCTTTTCATTCCCTTTCTGGGGGACACTTTCTGAGGGCCACATACCAAGGGTGGGTGCAGCCAGAGCCAAAAGCGGTTGAAGTAATGAATGCAAATTTTCACCATTTTCTAGAAGACTGGTTTCTACACCCACCTGTGCAACCCCCTCTTATCCTCCAGCCATACAACCAGAGTTCAAGGAGAGGCCTGAGGTCCATATAGAGAAACCACAAGGGCCACGGTCGGACTCCTGGCAGAGATTCTCCACATCCCTTAAAATGCTTAATCCCACGCTCAAGAACATCCTGGGTTCAAAGGCCCTTTCAGTAGCAGTCCTGGGCATCTTGCTTTCTTCCAGCGACCAAGAGGGAATAGAAGAACAGAGGAGGCAGAAGAAAAAACTTGTGCCTGCATCCAGTGCTGAGCGCACACCAGGCTGAAAACAAACCAGCATCTGTACCAGGGAAAGCTGTGGCCTTGTAGTAAAGGTAAAGGGACCCCTGACCATTAGGTCCAGTCGTGGCCGACTCTGGGGTTGCGGCGCTCATCTCGCTTTCCTGGCCGAGGGAGCCGGGTCATGTGGCCAGCATGACTAAGCCGCTTCTGGCGAACCAGAGCAGCGCACAGAAACACCGTTTACGTTCCCGCCGGAGCAGTACCTATTTATCTACTTGCACTTTGACATGCCTTTGTACTGCTAGGTTGGCAGGAGCTGGGACCAAGCAACGGGAGCTCACCCCGTCGCGGGGATTCGAACCGCTGACCTTCTGATCAGCAAGTCCTAGGCTCTGTGGTTTAGACGACAGCATCACCCGCCTCCTTGTGGCCTTGTAAGAATTAGGCAAATGTACACGATTGCTCTTGCTAAATGATGGGGAAGGTCAACAACTTATTTGGGGCTCTAAGGTGAATCAGGCACTTAAGGAAGGGCGCTCCGCACTCTGCCTGCTGCTGCTTTTGGTGATGTTGATGGATCCTGACGATGAATCCTGACATAGTTCTAAATACTGGAGCAGAGAGAGAGAGAGAGAGATGAAGAGGGATCGCAGCCAATAACCGCAACAGCTCAAGGGAGCACCGAGTCTTGATCTGCCTTGGATACGAACGGCGAAGCCAGCCTTTCCTCTCCTTGCTGGAAACCACGATGTGTGAGGCAAGGGAGCCCCAGACTTTACCCCGTGCCCAGACAGCTGATGTGCCAATCCCTTTGGTTCCGGTCTGCTGTTTTACTGCTAATGCAACAAATAGCCTCGGGGGCGGCGAAGAGGGAGATACGGTATCCATTATGGCAAGCTGGGAAGAGCCCTTGCATTGAGTGCTGAAGTTAGCATGTTTGTTTTTGCTTGGCGTTTGGGGACTAGAGATCGCAACTCGAAGGCACAGAAGGGCCTTTCAGCTGCTTCGCTTTTGTTTTACTCTTCCATTTGTTTAGCTTCATGTCCTTCCCTTTACCCTTTTCATCTATTTTTTCCCCTGCAGCGCTTTAAGATGATTTCCTGCGATTCAGGCAAGGGATTTTCCATGCAAGAAGAGATGCCTTCAAGGTGGCAGCACAAAAAAATAACAATACCAAACCTTCTGTTCCTTTGGGCATATTTACTCTTCCCCCTACTTTCCCGCCAGAATAACATTTAATTTAACAAACCATCAGCTAAAGACGGGGGAGAAATTCATTCAGTAATCTGCACTTCCTGAGCCAATAAGTGAACTGAAAACCCAGTTGTCATTCAAAACCCACACTTTTCTGAATTTTGTGATGCAGTCCTCCGAAGAAAAGGTGGGCACAAGAACACATGTATTAGTGAAAATAATGTGCAACCCTACAATGTATTTCAGGAGATTGCTTGCATTAAATGTTTAGTACAGTGGTATCTCAGGTTACAGCTACTTCAGGTTACAGACACTTCAGGTTACAGACTCCGCTAACCCAGAAATAGTACCTCAGGTTAAGAACTTTGCTTCAGGATGAGAAAAAAAATCGTGCAGTGGCAGCGTGGTGGCAGCAGGAGGCCCCATTAGCTAAAGTGGTACCTCAGGTTAAGAACAGTTTCAGGTTAAGAATGGACCTCCAGAACGATTTAAGTTCTTAACCCGAGGTACCACTGTACTTGCACAACTTTTAGAGGACATCTGAAAGCAGCCCTATATCGGGAAGTTTTTAATGTCTGATATTTTATTATGTTTTTATATGTGTTGGAAGCCACCCAGAGTGGCCGAGGCAACCCAGCCAGATGAGCGGAGGTATAAATAATAAAATTATTATTATTTGGCAAAACTGCATATATTGGGAGAAGTGAAAATGCATGCAAATTTTTATGCAGACCTTTCACAAATATGCTGAAATGAGACCAGCTGAAGTTAATGTTGGCAAGAAGGAAAACTAAGAGAAACCAAAATTGGTAGATTCATCCATTCCTACTAGCGACCAGCATTAAACCAGCGCCATATGAATTCCTTGTCTCCATACTAGAGTTCTTCCATCAACATTACAGAAAGAGAGAAAGAAAACTCACACCGAAGAAAGCAGTGCAGAAAATATCCCAGGATGCCCACTGTTGAGGAGTGGGATATTCTGTCCCTGTTTAAAGTGCTCCAGCCTCTATGATGCCCCCCTTGTTGACCATGTAGACACGGAAGACTTCAGGGCTTGGGGAATCAAGTTTGTGTGTTGCAAGAACCCCAAGTCCCATCAGCTGGATCCATGGGCAAAGAGCATGGTGTCCTGGCACATCAGCTGGGCATAGGGGTTCATTCTGTTTTTTCAGTACTACCTTGCCAACAAAGGCCCGTATAGTTAAAGCTATGGTTTTCCCGGTAGTGATGTATGGAAGTGAGAGCTGGACCATAAAGAAGGCTGATTGCCGAAGAATTGATGCTTTTGAATTATGATGCTGGAGGAGACTCTTGAGAGTCCTGTGGACTGCAAGAAGATCAAACCTATCCATTCTTAAGGAAATCAGTCCTGAGTGCTCACTGGAAGGACAGATAGTGAAGCTGAGGCGCCAATACTTTGGCCACCTCATGAGAAGAGAAGACTCCCTGGAAAAGACCCTGATGTTGGGAAAGATGGAGGGCACAAGGAGAAGGGGACAACAGAGGACGAGATGGTTGGGCAGTGTTCTCGAAGCTACCAGCATGAGCTTGACCAAACTGCGGGAGGCAGTGGGAGACAGGAGGGCCTGGCGTGCTCTGGTCCATGTGGTCACGAAGAGTCGGACACGACTAAATGACTAAACAACAACAACAACAACAGCTACCTTCACTGCCCTTCCATACAAATATCTTATTTTTAGTTACCCTAAGCTTTCTTCACTTAAGCGGTCTAACTGGGGGAGGGACAGTCATTTTGATTTGAGGGTGGCACAGTCATTAACCACTGGCGACAGGGGGAACAGCCAGTGGGCTGGCAGCAACACCTCCAGCACCTGCTGCTTGAAACACCTGCCTCCCTCTGCCTAATGGTAGGGCTGGGCCAGGCTGCAGTACCACCCCCTGGCCATCTGTTATGATGGGGGCGCTACACTGCAGCAGAGGGCAAGCCAGCAGTGTCTTCCTTCACTATGGTGGCACATTTAATAATTTGCCTGAATCCTCCTGCAACCACAATTTCTGGTCTGAGGCCGTTGGCACCTTGTTTCCATTCTGACTGAAAGAAACCACAATCCTCAGGCATCATTCAACAAGTTAACATTTTCTTCATGAACCTTGTTGATTGGCACTACTGATTCCACATCTGGAAGAATGCACGGACTTCATTCTTTTTCTCTCTCTCTTTTTAATTTTCCAGACTTTATTAAGAAGTTAAAGTAACAATCCAACAGGAAATAGGAAATAAATAGAGAACGAGAAGTACAAATCCCCCCCAAAAAAACCCCAGTGTTCACAGTCATTACCTCATAAAATAAAGGCCATTCTCAACAGGTTACTCATTGAATTAGATGTTACAACAAGAGTCCAAAGCAGATATTATGAATTTTAAAAAAAGACCCCAAATATTTCAATGGGCCTTGCCATCTCTGTGATTGGCTTGTCATGTAAGTAAAAAGGACATCCAAATGAAGACAAAATCCATAGGTTTATCTGCACCCTGAGATACCCTTAATTTTAAAGTAAATTTCTCAGAAATGAGAATAATCATTACTGTATGAAACCAAATAGTTAAAGAAGAACCTGAAACTTCACTCTTGACTTTTGAGACACTAAAACGTAGCACAGATCCTAACACACTACCTCTCTCACACACAAACACACTGCTGCCAGATAAGCCCATTCACTTCTCAGTGGTTTTCTAAAGCTACTGACCATTGGTGTTTGTCCAAAAAGCACTCCTCCAGCTTTCCAACTGGACTCCACAAATGGAAATTAATTGGGCATTGATATTGATGATAGGCTTCTATATTTAGCAGGCTGTTTAGTAGCCAAAGCATAGAAAGATGATCAATATGGATGCATTACTTTTTTCAGGAAAGCTGTGCCAGGGCACAAACTGGAACGCTACCCTTACGAGAGAAAATGTGCTGGTGACATGATGTGTACAAAATTACAAAAGGTTCGGGGAGGCCTCCCAGCCCACACCTCTGCCTCCCCACCCCACCACTGGAATTCCAAAACTAGATTCATGCAATGCAAAGCTGAACAGTCCCCTCACAGGTTGTGCACACAGATGTTAAGCTCATTTAACATGTGAATGCCACAGATATCCATTTGAAAGCAGGACTCTCAAGACAGGTACATCTGTCAGGGAGATGCCACTGCAAGAAGCTGTCTAGAGTGTATAAAAGGTAAAGGTAAAGGGACCCCTGACCATTAGGTCCAGTCGCGGCTGACTCTGGGGTTGTGGCGCTCATCTCGCTTTATTGGCTGAGGGAGCCGGCGTACAGTTTCCGGGCCATGTGGCCAGCATGACTAAGCTGCTTCTGGCAACCAGAATAGCACATGGAAACGCCATTTACCTTCCCGCCGGAGCGGTACCTATTTATCTACTTGCACTTTGACATGCTAGGTTGGCAGGAGCAGGGACCAAGCAACGGGAGCTCACCCCGTCATGGGGATTCAAACCGCCGACCTTCTGATCGGCAAGTCCTAGGCTCTGTGGTTTAACCCACAGCACCACCTGAGTCCCATGTCCAGAGTGTGTAGTTGGTGGAAAAACTCACAGCTAGGGTTCAATGCTGGACCCTGAGGTCTCCTTGGAGGAAGAGCTGAGGGAACAGGACCCCCTTCCAGCAGATGTCCACACTCCCAGTGACCTCAAAGAACCACTGAATCGTGAGGTCCCTGCCCCAAAAGGACCGGAAGTCTTCACACCAGCAATCCAGGTTCCTGGCTGGCTCTCAGATTTCCCTCCTCTGCTCCAGGGACACAGGAAGAGAGGAGACAAGGGAACGAGGAGGGATCTTCAAGGCTGCTGACAAAGTGCCCAGCTAGCTGCCTACTTGAGAGTAAAGGGAAACACCTGGAAACCAAGGGTAGCCTGCTGGGTGAGATTAAAGACTTGTCCAGGCTGGCATCATGATACAGTGGTACCTTGGGTTACATACGCTTAGGTTACATACGCTTCAGGTTACAGACTCCGCTAACCCAGAAATATTACCTCGGGTTAAGAACTTTGCTTCAGGATGAGAACAGAAATCGTGCTCCGGTGGTGCGGCAGCAGCAGGAGGCCCCATTAGCTAAAGTGGTGCTTCAGGTTAAGAACAGTTTCAGGTTAAGAACGGACCTCCGGAACAAATTAAGTACTTAACCCGAGGTACCACTGTATTGACAAGTTTTGCTTATTGTTTTGATGCTGCGCACCACCTAGAGATTTTAAGCAACAGTAAATGGTTTTTAAATGCTTCTAAATAAACAAACAAAACATAACCTATTAGGATAACCCTGCATGAAATCTGTCATATTCCCTTTTTTTTTCAAGGCCATCTCCCCTAGTGGCCATTTTGTGGTGGTGCATCTTCCTTGGTTAGTTTACACAAGGTTTACACAAGGTGAGGTTTTTTTTGTTTTGTTTTGGCAGCAATGGGTTTTCACTGCTATTGAAAAGACAGTGAGAAGCAGATCCAGCTTATTCCCCCCTGGGATGACCCCCAAGGTGTCCAATGTGGATTGGGACCACAGTGGGGTCGCGAAGAGTTAACCCCCTAGGGTAACAGGCCTGTTCAGATGGATAAAGACATCAAATGGCCATTCAAGATATGGAAATGGTAGCAGGTGCCACATAATACTCTGAGCGTACAAGATGCTAGAGCCTCTTAATCTCAGGGTCATGGGTTTGAGCCCCGCGTTGGGCCAAGGATTCCTGCATTGCAGGGGGTTGGACTAGATGACCCTCGTGGTCCCTTCCAACTCTACCATTCTATGGTTCCATTATCTTTCAGTGTGGGAGCATCTGCAGTTTGGAACACCTTTCTGGCACTTGCTCACAGCGTGTTCGTTTAGCCAAACCTCGCCTAAGCATGCAGAAACATTACATGTGTTTTCTCTTTGGGGCTACTGTTATCTTTTCAGTGTTTCTAAATAATAATAATAATAATAATAATAATAATAATAATTTATTTGTACCCCGCCCATCTGGCTGGGTTTCCCCAGCCACTCTGGACGGCTTCCAACAAAGGTTAAAAATACATTAAAATGTCACACATTACAGTGGTACCTCGGGTTAAGTACTTAATTCGTTCTGGAGGTCCGTTCTTAACCTGAAACTGTTCTTAACCTGAAGCACCACTTTAGCTAATGGGGCCTCCCGCTGCCGCTGCGCCGCCGGAGCACGATTTTTGTTCTCATCCTGAAGCAAAGTTCTTAACCTGAGGTAATATTTCTGGGTTAGCGGAGTCTGTAACCTGAAGCGTATGTAACCTGAAGCGTATGTGACCCGAGGTACCACTGTAAAAACTTCCCTGACCAGGGAACACACATTTTAAACTGTTCTTTTATCGAGAATTTCCACGCTTCATTTCATATTGTTGTAAACCGCTTACAGGCTTTCTTGCAACCAAGTGGTATATAAATCTTGCTAAAGAAAACAGAGAATGCCTTGATGGCATCAAAGAGCCTTTGTCATCAACACGTGATGCTTTCATGCTTCTCTTTCTCTCTCTCCCCCTCCCTCCATACCAGTGGCATTTTACCCAGGACCAAAATATGCCCAGAGAGGCTGTCACAGCTGAAAACAATAAGAATGCAACTCTTGCAGGAATGCCCAATCTTATGCAATCTCCGTTATGATTTCTAGGCCAAAAGAGGCATGTGAATATCAGATGCTTATGTGAACTGATCAGCCCCAACATCTTTCCTTCCTTCTTCCTCCATTGCTCTCTTCTTTCCTGCCTTGTTTATTCCCCTCTGCGACTGAACAGCGGGCATGTTTTATTATCACCTTGAGCATCGCAGCGAAAACCATTTCAAATCTGGGGACCAAATGTTCATTTCCTGCCACGGCTCCTCCATATGGATCGAATGGTAATCTCAAGTTATGGTTTTGAGGCAAAGAACCTCTCTCTCTCTCTCTCTCTCTCTCTCCCCTTCTCCATCCAAATGATAGACATGTTAGGGTTGCCCTGTGGTTTATTTCCTAGAAAAAGAATGTGTTGGTACTCACCATGAAGTTGTTACAGTAAGTTCAGCACAAAAAACCCAGATTGGGTATAAGTAATAAATTGTTGTTGTTGTACGCAGCCCATAATAATAAAACAATGCACCCGCTATATCAATTTGAAACATCTCCTACAGCGCCTAGGAGGAGGGAGCAAATCTGAAGCAAAGCACTCAAAGATATCTGGATTTTTGCAGGCTGAATGCCACCTGAGAGGGAGTTCAGTAGTTGTGGCACCACCATCGATAATTCCCTATCTGGTTTCACTACCCTCTTGGCTTCTACTGTGGATTGGACAACAAGAAAGGGCATCTTTCGACGAGCAAAGCAGCTGGGTTGGTAGCAGAGAAGATGCTCCCATAGGTACTTTGTTCCATGTCATTTAAGGCTTTATATGCTAACAGCCAAACCTAATTAGAACATAAGTACCTGAAAAGAGCCCTGCTACATTGGGGATGGCCCAGTCTGGAGGCTGCTCAGAGTGGCTGGGGCAACGCAGTCAGATGGGCGAGGTACAAATAATAAATTGTTGTTGTTGTTGTTATTTAGTCCAGCATCCTGTTCTCACAGTGGCCAATCAGTTGTCTATAGGAAGCCTGCAGACAGGACCTGAGTGAACTAGTTCTAAGTAAAGGTAAAGGGACCCTGACCATTAGGTCCAGTTGTGGCCGACTCTGGGGTTGCGGCGCTAATCTTACTTTATTGGCTGAGGGAGCCGGCATACATCTTCTGGGTCATGTGGCCAGCATGACTAAGCCGCTTCTGGCGAACCAGAGCAGCGCACGGAAACGCCGTTTACCTTCCCGCCTGAGTGGTACCTATTTATCTACTTGCACTTTGACGTGCTTTCAAACTGCTAGGTTGGCAGGAGCAGGGACAGAGCAACGGGAGCTCACCCCGTCGCAGGGATTCAAACTGCCAGCCTTCTGATTGGCAAGTCCTAGGCTCTGTGGTTTAACCCACAGAACTAGTGTTAGGGCTGCCATATTTTGAAAAGCAAAGAAGAGGACACATTTGCCAACTTCTACTTTTAACTAAGGATCGCTACAATGACTCCCATTTTAAATACCCATTTTTAAAGAAGAGGACATGTCCTGGAAAAAGAGGACAATATGGCAACTCTCTTTTTAGTGTCCTCCCCTGTTGTGATTCCCAGGGACTGGGATTCAGAGGCATTAAAAGTCCCCCTCCCCACTTTATCCTGAGAACAGACCCTCAGGGGTGAGAGTGCCTGACCCGAGGCAACCCAGGAAACAGCAAGGTTAAACAAGGATTTCAACTGAGAGCTCTCCCATCCAAAACCAACACTTGAGCTACTGCAACACACTGTTCTTTAGTTTTAGAAAAATGTACAGATGTACAAGTCGAGGGGGTTGCAAGTGTGCAGGTAGACAGTCAAGGCATATGTGCAGTTTTAGGAAATGTGCAAGGGTGTAAGGTGGAGCAGGTTGCAAGTGTTCAGGTAGAAAGAGTTGGCTAATCCCAAAGCAACAGCAGCACCTCTGAAGCCTGCCATGTCTAAGAAAAAAAACTAATCTCAAACACTTGCAGACTTGCAAGCAGTTGTAGCTACTTTCACTCCAGATGCTTGGAAAAGCAGGCGGTCAGTTTTAAAGCCATCAACAGTCATTGCGAAACATCGAGTTGCAAAAAGACTGCTTATTTGGCATAAGACAGCATGCCTAACGCAATATATCTAGGTTGCTCTTGCTTTTATTTTATAAGGAAACAGATGGCATGGAGATTGTTATTATTATTAATTATTAAATTTTATTTATACCCCGCCCTCCCTAGCCAAGACCGGGCTCAAGGTGGCTAACACCAGTATAAAAACAATTGTTTGAAATACAACTTAAAAACAAGATTAAAATATAACATTAAAATGCAGCCTCATTTCGGTAGGAATTCACATCAAAAACTTTTTGGGGGATGGAAACGTCAAGTCTTCAACAAGGCCAACTATCCAGACTGGTCCTACGTGGGCCAGAAAAACACCAGGGAAGTCCCCAAATAGGAGTTCCATCACAGAAGAAGAAAGGAAAAAGGAAGAGGGGGAGGGGATCAATTTGATTCCAAGCCAAAGGCCAGGCGGAACAACTCTGTCTTACAGGCCCTGTGGAAAGAAATCAGATCCTGCAGGGCCCTGGTCTCATGAGACAGAGCGTTCCACCAGGCCGGAGCCAGTGTTGAAAAGGCCCTGGCTCTTGTTGAGGCCAAGGAGGCTGAGGCTGAGATGGGGGCCTTTCGGGTCAAGAGAAATGATCTCCATTGGGAGTACCAGAACCAACATTTTTCTCACCAACTTTAAAAGCACATCAATGGGTTCCCTAATTTTCATGTGCTATTAACCCTCCTTCAAAAAGAGCTTGGCGTGAAGTGCCTGAGAGCACATTGCTGGCCCAAAGTCTGGTGGCAGGATGGGGACTTGAACCCAGTTCTGTCCACCTGATGCAACACCCAGTTTCGTCACCCCCTGCCCCAAACTCTACTCTCCACCCGCCGTGGGTCATCTTATGCAATCCAGGCTTCAGGGTGTGCGGCACAAGCTCATCGCAGGGAAAACTTGCTGAGAAATCATTGAGATGAGGAAAGCAAAAGAAAAGCAGCAGCAGCAGACCCCAACAGCAATGGCATCTTCCTCCACCACCCCCAGCACAAGAAAAAGACGAACTCTGGTGGGAAACAAAGTTCCATTTTCTCATAGCCAAGCTCGGCATCCCAGGAGGTTGCCTTGGTCACCTGCCCCTGATTACTCCTCCCTGAAGGACTATCTACACCATGGGTCTGCAAACTTTTTCAGCAGGGGGCCGGTCCACTGTCCCTCAGACCTTGTGGAGGGCCTGACTATATTTTGAAGAACAAAATGAATGAATTCCTATGCCCCACAAACAACCCAGAGATGCATTTTAAATAAAAGGACACATTCTCCTCATGTAAAAACACACTGGTTCCTGGACCATACACAGGCCAGATTTAGAAGGCGATTGGGCCGGATCTGGCCCCCAAGCTTTAGGTTGCCTACCCATGATCTACACAAAGATCCACCTAACAGCTGAAGGAAGTACAAAAAAGCTTATCCTCCTTCAAGAAAGCCAGGCAGCACAGACCTGCACGGTCAGCATCGTGTTCATGTGTTTTCGCCCTTTTAACTTGCAGTGGGGGAAACATCAGTGTTCCTTCAACTAATGGTAAGCACAGGGGGGGTAAGATTAGAGTAAGGATGGGAGAACCTCTCAAATTTTGGCTTCTGTCAATTTCAGTTTCTCTCAGTTGCTCACTCTTATGCCCATACTCTCCACATTTCCACATCTGTTTGTGATTTTTATTTTGTTTAAAAATCCACAAGTCTTCAAGAAAATTCACCAGCCCTTTGGTGTGAATTTCTCCTAATGCACACATCTTTCTGCCGCATATATACATTTTTTTGCAAAGCATGTTCCCCTAATGTAACACATTTTCTGAATGCTGGTTTCACTAAAATATGCATTTCTATGCTGCACACTTTATCCCAGTAATATGCATTTGTGCATGCATTACTTGGCTGGAGAAGCACATTGCAAAATCAGGAGAAGTGCAAATTTCGAAGAATGGGTGCATTTCTGTTCAGAAAGTGCAAATTAAGTAGGTTTTACATACAAATGTGAACTGAATCAGCTTTCTCCCCCATTCCTAGATTAGAGCTATACATGCAGATGCAGTTGCCTTATATGACAAAGAGAAATCATGCACCCAAGTTGTGAAATGAGGTACAAACATTTTTTTAAAAGCAAGGTTCAGAAGTTGGACAATTGGGAGAGGGGCACCATGGATGGTTCTTGACTGGGTGTGGCCTTTGGCCTGGGATCAGTCCTGCCTATGAAGCCACTATCCAGGTTTATGAGCTTGCACTAGACACTGCCTGGGCTCGTTCAAGTCACCTGCTGAATACATGAGGGCTAGAATCTTGAGAGCGGCAGCTGAAATTCTCAGGATGCTGGATTCTATGCACTTAAATACACGCAGCCCTGCACTAGACAACACAACCTTCTTTTCTCAAGGCATGTAACGCAATGACTGATTTGCAGAGTCCTTTGCTGTCAGGGTTCAGCACATCAGGGCATAGGATGTGGGTGGAAAGGGGAGGGAGGGGAGAGAGGGCGAGCAAGAGAGGAAAAAATGGAGGCAGAAAAGCTCCAGAGAGAACATCATGCCACCTTCTGCAACTTAGGAGTCGCCCACTGAGATGGAAATCTCTTCTGAAAAAATGTTCTGAGGGGAAACTGTCACAGTCAACTGGCCTAATGCTGAACCTAGGCTAAAGATAACATTAAAAAAAAAAATCCTCGTGATCCTGATAAACAAGTCAGACCCTCCACAGGAACAGCTGCAACAGAGATAAAGCTTCTAAGCTGAGCAATTCGCAGCAAAACCAAGAGCACCCAGCTTGGTTTTTTAGCATTAGCAGCAAACATGCCATCCACTCCGCAGAGGGGTATTAGCAAAGAGAGCGTGCCCACGGTTCAGATCTCACCCCGGTCACAATAACGCCCCTATTCAATCTCATTTTTCAGCCCCATCCCCTGGCCCAGTCTGCAGTATTGAGGGGAGAGGGTCCACAAAACGGGCTTACCTCACAGGGATGTTGTAAGCAGTGCTGAGATAACTATGTGGGGGGGGGGAAATATGAGTACTTGGAAAGTACTTTGCCATGCTTGCAGTCTCGGACGTCGGACCTGGGTGGATTCCAGAAGCGACCCAGACATTTTAGCATTGCAAAAGAAACAGGGGGGAAAGGTGAAAATAGAGGCACTCCGGTGCAGCCTCGGCCAACCTGGTGCCCACCAGATGTTTGGGACTACAGTTCCCATCAGGCTAAGCATGGTGCAGCTGGGCCCAGGGGTACGGCATGGCTGTCAATCAGGGCTCAAAGAGGCAAGGCCAACTCCGTCCACTTTGCAACTGTGCCACAAGCAAAAGGCGACTGTTGATCAGCTGGCTGCACAGAGCACATTGCCCTGCTCTAGGTAGGCAATTTGCCTAACCTCCAGGTCTGACCTGAGGTTTGCCAGGCCCCCTTCAGGTGGTGGTTGCAGGGCTTGAATCTCCAGGTGGGCAAGAGTGCCTTTAATTATTGCAAGCTTCAGAGTGGCAGTAGGTGGTTGCATATTGCAGCACAGGCACTCGAGTCTGCCCTTCCATCTGCAGGGCCCACTCCATGACATCAACAGGGGCCACCCCTGGGTCTCATGTTTGGGCCCTGAAACGTCAGAATCTGGAATTCCCCTGACCTGGCAATCCTACGTCCAGGTATTCACCAAACACACCAAGAGGTAAGTGAGGAAAGAGGCGGCCACCAATCTTAGTCTGCAGCTACCAACACCTCAGGGTTAGAGATGGGTGAAGCTATTAATGTGCATTTACCTCCATTCCTTATTTTCAGTTCTTGACATCAGTTTTGTGATTATTATTATTATTATTATTATTATTTAAATCCTTATGAGAAGTCATCCACCTTTTACTAAGAATTTCTCCTAATGCACACATCTAATGCAATTTTGCCCGATATGGAGTTTTGCATGCCACTTTCCCCTAATGCATCCTTGCGTGTTATATGCATTTTAATGCACACTTCACTACAGTACATGTTTTTGTTTTTTACACATTACTTGGCTGGAGAAGTGCAGTGCAAAATTCAGAGAAGTGTGGGTTTCAAAGGATGGCTGTGTTTCAGTTCACGTACGGTTTCAAGAAAATGTGATCTAGGTAGGTGAACCTTTGAATGAAAACCGAATCAATCCCGCCCCCCTTAATCAGGATTCACGGGACCAGTTCTAATTGCCCAGCTAATTCCCCCTCCTCTTTCCTCCTCTAAATTTGCCCTTTATTGTTGTTAAAACTGTAACTAATTCACCTAAGCCTTAGAGCAAGTCGGGCTCTTGTCTGAGCGCCTGCACTGAAAGCTCAGCGCACTGACTCCCCCTGACTGCACTTGGGGGGGGGGCTGGCAAGCCAGAGCAGCAGAACCTCTTAAGATGTTCCGCTGCCTGCAGGCACCTTCTCAAGAATCACTGTGATTTTAATCAGGGTTAAATAACCCCAAATACACAATCACCCTCTGGTTTTTTTGTTCTTAACAGGGCACTAATGCAAATTGCAATTTGCTGCTCTGCGCTTTGGGGTGTATTTGTGGTCACGTGACGCTTTGGCTGACGGAAATGGAAGCGCTTGAACAGGCACAGCAACCTCCCCCCCCCCCCCCCCGCAGTGCCAAGCAGGATCCTCTGCCTCACCCATTTCCAAATATCAAGGTTATGGGCGGTATTCAGCTAACCAGTTCCACTAGCAGAAGCCAGAACAAGGACTCTTTTCTCCATGTGCACACTGGCGGAGGAAGGGGGTGCGGTCATCCCTGCCCCAGGTATCATCCCTGAGGGGGGGTGACATCGCCGCGCTGCCCCCCTGGGAGTTAGCTCCGCCTCTGCCTGTGCAGCCCCAGAACAGAACATGGCAGAGGGGACCAGATGAACCTTGGAATTCCTTCTAACTCTGCAATTCTATGATTCCATGATTCTACAGCATTACGTTGAATTTCTTCCTATGAGCCCTATGTGTGCATTAGCAGGCATGTCCAAGAGACTGAGATCTACTCCCACTATAAAAAAAAAAACTGGCAGTGATCTACCAAAGTTGTTGAGCTTTTTTCGTTAAAGCCATGGTTTTCCCAGCAGTGATGTATGGAAGTGAGAGCTGGACCATAAAGAAGGCTGATCACCGAAGAATTGATGCTTTTGAATTATGGTGCTGGAGGAGACTCTTGAGAGTCCCATGGACTGCAAGAAGATCAAACATATCCATCCTTAAGGAAATCAGTCCTGAGTGCTCACTGGAAGGACAGATCCTGAAGCTGAGGCTCCAATACTTTGGCCACCTCATGAGAAGAGAAGACTCCCTGGAAAAGACCCTGATGTTGGGGAAGATGGAGGGCACAAGGAGAAGGGGACGACAGAGGACGAGATGGTTGGACAGTGTTCTCGAAGGTACCAGCATGAGTTTGACCAAGATGTGGGAAGCAGTGGAAGACAGGACTGCCTGGCGTGCTCTAGTCCATGGGGTCACGAAGAGTCGGACACGACTAAACGGCTGAACAACAGCAGCAGCAAGCTACCACAATCTACCAAAGACCCCTCGCAATCTACTAATGGATCACGATCTACCTGTTGGCCATCCCTGCAT
Source organism: Podarcis siculus (assembly GCA_034642415.1). Lineage (NCBI taxonomy): Eukaryota > Metazoa > Chordata > Lepidosauria > Squamata > Lacertidae > Podarcis > Podarcis siculus. The sequence goes on along the minus strand of JAXCMG010000017.1, from coordinate 5,793,228 downwards.
TAGGGCATACCCTAGTATACAAAGGGGTGGGAGCGCTGCGCTTTTAGCCCCATTACCACTGCTGGGTCCTCTTTTTTCCAACATGTGATTCTCTGTATTGAAAGCGTGAGAGCTCTGTGTGATTGGGACACCAGCACAGCCAAGGGCTCCCTTCCTCCATCTCCTTGGGCAATAATAGCGCAAGAAGCACATGCCGGATGAGGTCAAAGACCCATCTAGTTCAGCATCCTAGTCCTCACTGTTAAGTTGTGGGTGAACATATCAGACGACACAGTGATTCTTCAAACAGCTCTTGTTTATTCACAGGCCAGGACAGAACTGAATTGAAGGGTTCAGCCAGCCTGCTTATATAGAACTCCAGTACAATGTTACTGTAACAACTTTCTAAAACTATCCAATCACTGAACATCACTTTCTATCCCTTATTTGCATAACTATCTACAGTATCCCCCTGCTGGCCCAGGGTGAGAACTTCAGTACATAACACTCACAGTGGCCAACCCGGTACTTGTGAGAAACCGGGGAGCAGAACATGAACGCGAGAGCCCTCCAGCGGTTTCCAACAACCAGCATTCAGAAGCATGACTGCCCTCCAACTACGGAGGCAGAGAATAGCCCTTGTGGTTAGCAGCCATTGATAGCCTTCATGAATTTGTCTAATCCTCTTTCAAAGACACCCAGGTCAGTGGCTATCGATGCCTCCTGTGGCAGCCAGTTCCATAGTTGAACCGGGTGCTGCACGAAGAAGACCGAAAGGCCAGACAGAAAGGCTTGAGGGACTGCATTCAGTCCTGGGCCTGAGATTTTCTGCCCCCTTTCACTGAGATACTCTACAGAGCTGGAGGTGATGTGTACTTCCTTGCAGCTAAACCTGCTTCCAGCTACGCTTGGTGTGCTACTTTCTACAGTTAGGATATTTGCAAAACATTCCATTGATTCTTGTTTTTACAAGTGTCGCAAGCCACCGTGCAGAGGCTGTTCTGCTGCAAAAGTGAAAGGTGGGCTGTAAATCTTTTTAATATCTCAAAGGCCTATCGGACGTTTCCTGCTAAACATTAAAATATGCCTCCTCAATCTGCTCTGGTAGGCACTGGCGATGCTGAGCACGTGTAACGGGGGAGGCCGAAAGGAAGGGAGAAATTGACAGAAGGGGAATCCCGTGCAGCGAAAGCCAGATTTTTTTGGGGGGGGGAGGGCGTACGCGTGCGTGAGGGAAGCATCAGGGAACTGTATCGTCCCCAGCATTTCCACACAGGAATGTCCCTTTTCACGGCCTGGCGATTCTGCTGGCAGCAAACTGAGCATAAGACAGCCCAGTCGCCTCGCCGGGCCGTGTCCGAGAGCAGCGATGCCCTCGTCTCTGGGAGATTGCAAATCAAGATGTCAGCTGTGTGCAGGGAACACCGGAGAAGCCACAAAGCTCAGCCACTGTGAAGGGGAGGGAGGGTGCAGAAACATCTGCGTCATTTGCAAAAAACACACAAAAACCCGTCTCTTGTCATGCGGGAAGCAGCTTACTCCAAAAGACCCCAGATGATCTCCCCTTTTGGTGTACTCAAGAGCTGATACAACAGAACCGCTCAAGAGGGGCTTAGATCAAGGGGGCGGGGGCTTTTGCAGCTCGAGGGCCACATTTGCTTCTCAGCTACCTTCCAAGGGCCGCATGCCAGTAGAGAGCAGGGCTGGAGGGGAATGTGTTGCAGGGCAATGAATGTAAGTTCCGGCTTTCTGAAGCAGGCCAATTCCTGCACACCCTCAGACACGGTCAAGCATGGGTCTAATTGTGCCCTTATGATCTTTTTCTTAAGGAATCAAACAAATGCTCTTAATTCACCCTTGAAAATATATTTATTCAATACATCTGGCTACTGAATTGGAAGGAATTCTTATTTGCCAGAGGCAAGTTGTTACAGTGGTACCTCAAGTTAAGAACTTAATTCATTCTGGAGGTCCGTTCTTAACCTGAAACTGTTCTTAACCTGAAGCACCACTTTAGCTAATGGGGCCTCCCACTGCTGCCGGGCAATTTCTGTTCTCATCCTGAAGCAAACTTCTTAACCCGAGGTACTATTTCTGGGTTAGCGGAGTCTGTAACCTGAAGCGTCTGTAACCCGAGATACCACTGTATTTACAAGACTGATATAAAGCACCCTGCTTTTGTGAACTTTTGGTTTGGGTTTTTATTGTTTGCAATTTAACATTTGTTTGCTTGCTGCATTTACATCCCACATTTCCCTCCATGGAGCTCAAGGTAGCTTACATGTTTTCTTCCCTCCTCATTTAATCTCCACAACAACCCTGCGAGGTAGGTTAGGCTGAGAGGCAGTGAGTGGCCCAAGGGCACCCATTGAGCGTTATGGTCACGTGGGGATTCGAACCCTGGCTTCCCAGGTCCTGGTCCAACACTCTAACCACCACACACACACCCCACAGGCTCTTGCACATATCCAATATATAACTGGGTCCGGCCCACAGATGAGGCAGGGTGGGGCACCCACCTCAGGTGGTGGACTAGCCTCCACCGCTGGCAGCACTGGTTTCCAGAGAGATCTTGCAAGATTTCACCCGACACCTGCGCGGCTGCCAGCACTTTGCAAATGCTTTCATGCAGTGCAGGTACGAGAGGTGTGGTGCCGGCAGTGGGGAAGCAGCAAGGGTGTGGGGCTGTGCATTCCTGTTTTGCCTCAAGGGGCAAAACAGCCTGTGCCACCCCATATATAACATTGAATACATCCCAGTGTGGGTATAATAATAATAATAATAATAATAATAATAATAATAATAATACAGTGGTACCTTGGGTTACATACGTTTCAGGTTACATACGCTTCAGGTTACAGACTCCGCTAACCCAGAAATAGTGCTTCAGGTTAAAAACTTTGCTTCAGGAGAAGAACAGAAATCGGGCTCCAGCGGCGCGGCAGCAGCAGGAGGCCCCATTAGCTAAAGTGGTGCTTCAGGTTAAGAACAGTTTCAGGTTAAGAACAGACCTCCGGAACGAATTAAGTACTTAACCCGAGGTACCACTGTAATAATAATAATAATAATAATAATAATAATAATTTATTTATACCCCGCCAATCTGGCTGATTTTCCCCAGCCACTCTGGGCAGCTCCCAATCGAGTGTTAAAAACAATACAGCATTACATATTAAAAACTTCCCTAAGCAGGGCTGCCTTCAGATGTCTTTTAAAGATAGGATAGCTGCTTGTTTCCTTCACATCTGAAGGGAGGGCGTTCCACAGGGCGGGTGCCACTACCGAGAAGGCCCTCTGTCTAAAACATGCGGAGAATCTTCCTCTTCCTTACTGAAGTCTCTTCTCTTCCCCTGTGAAAATCTGAAAAGGCACCGATGGATCGAATCCTCCAAGCCGTCCCAGATAACTTGGCTTCTATTTAGGTGGCCTTTCTTTTCATAAAATCCTCCTGACGTTTACGTCTGCCAAAGGAACAAGAATCCCTGTGCAGTGCACCTGGAAACTTAATCAAAGAACACACATTGTTCCTTTCTAAACCAGGATGAGTTGTTTGGGTTGGCAATCTCCAGCCCAATCTCTCCCGCTGCCCACAGCACACAAACAGACGTTTGCCTCTACTGTTTAGGTAGCTGTTGTGCCTTACATAACAGCTTCCGACGCCTCATTGCTCAACTCCTTATTCCAAATATTGCCAGTCAACCGGTACAGGCATTTCCCAGCGATGAATCTCGCCGGCAAGAGCCCGTCTGATTTACAGATCCATTTAAGGCCCCTTAGTAACTGTTACTAGAACTCATCAGAGTCAAAAGAGAGTTGCCTGCTTTCGCCGAGGGAAGCCTCCGGTGCTTACAAGATAAAAAAAAGGGGGGGAATGCACACATTGGATTTGCATTCAGTGGGAGAGTTAAGTTGATCATAGGTGGGTTAACAACGAAGCAAGCTGTGCTTAAGCCAGCCATCCCCAAATATAGCTCCCTAATGCAAGAACGCTCCAAATTTCAAAAACGATGCCTTGCTAACAAAATTGTCAGATCCATCCCCCCATGACGATTCCTACAATTATGCTGGCATTTTATTTTATTTTATTTTTTTACCAGCTGGGAATTGCTATAAACTATCTGTATCCAAGATTAGAGCCAAGCTGATTTTTCACACACTTCAGCTTTTGCATTTTTCAGCAGGGGAGAATGTTTCAGATGCAAATTTGACAAAAAAAAAACACCCTTTACAAAATAGCTCAGGAACACCACTCAGCAATCTTTTTCCGAAGGATCAGGAGCATTGCTGAGTTTGGTTCTTGTAAGAGAGCTCAGTGACTGTGCAAAGCCTTGACGAAAAGGCATCTGGGGCTTCTCACTGGGCTCCCCCAATGTTAATTTATTGCATTTGCACCTCACCTTTCTTACAAAGAGCTGACAGCAGTGTATTTGGCTGCTTATACACCATACACTTAAAGCAGATTGAAAGCATATTCCTCCTCCCACAAAAAGAAAACAATTCTGGGGAATGTAGTTTACCCCCCACAGAGCTACAATTCTCAGCACCCTTAAAAACTACAGTTCCCAGGATTCTTAATAATAATAATTATTATTATTTATTTATACCCCGCCCATCTGGCTGAGTTTCCCCAGCCACTCTGGCTCCCAATCGAGTATTAAAAACAATACAGCATTAAAAAAAAACTTCCCTGAACAGAGCTGCCTTCAGATGTCTTTTTAAAATAGGATAGTTGCTTATTTCCTTGACATCTGATAGGAGGACGTTCCACAGGGCGGGGGGATTTGTACGTATGGGCCACACACAGCTTTTGATTATCTTCCTCCCCTCCATTGCAAAGTTCAAGAACACATTCTGGGCAGGCAAAAATGTTCACAGAGCCATAACTGTCAACCGTCCCTTATTTGGCGGGAAAGTCCCTTATCCCAGCGCCATGTCCCACTGCTGTCCCTTATTGATGATGTCCCTTAAATTTCCCGGGTTTCAAAGGAAGCAGCTCCTCTCCCTCCCTCCCTGCCGGCCAGGGAGGAGGGAGGGAGGCTCCAACTGTGTTGCTTGGCTGCGTTGCTCACCCAATAAGGAGTCTAAGAACGACTGGGGGGTGGAGCTTGTATGCCTTGTGCCGATCAAACTGGCCTTTGCTCAGCGCTTCCCAGCGGAGAGGTGACGGTGGTTTTCCTTGCTGCATCCCCTTTGCCCGGGTTGCTGCACTGTGGGAACCACCACTTCAGGCTTCGTTTGGCTGCTGGCCGGGCTTTCTGCCTTTGGCTCGGAGGGGCTCAGAAGTTGAACATACCTGTGCCCCTTGGAAAATCCCTTATTTTGGCTGATGATCCCTTATTTTTAGAGGCTGCTGGTCCCTTATTTTCAAATCTGTAAGTTGACAGCTATGCACAGAGCATGCAAAGCAGAACTGGTGAGGGGTGTGGTCTGAGGAGAGTCCCACAGGCCAGAGAGAGAGTTCTAGGGAGCCACATTTAATCCCTAGGCCAGAGCTTCCCCATTGCTGCTCTCTATGAACACAAGAGGGGGGAAATTGCAGAAGCATGCATATTTATAAGGTAACAACCCATTCTCCCACCCGTCTGCAGAAACAATAAGTCAGTTGATTTGACGGGCTGATTCCCAGATTCAGAGTTCAAAACAAAAAAGATTTTTTATTTTTTTGCAGGGGGCAAAGAGGGTTTGTCAAGCTTTGGGGAGCATTAAGCAACCGATGACTAACAGCAGGTTAGGAAGTAACTTTCCCCCCAGTGGGTAACTTGGTCCATGAATCAAAACCCTACGGCGGAGTTTCTTCCACCCTGAGAGACGGAAGACAGGGCAAGGCGGCCCAATGATCTGATCTCGGGTGGCAGCTGCAAATATTTGAAGGGGTCCTCTGGATGAGGCCTTGCAGCATCCATGCGCAACAACATGCAGGGGGCGCCTTAACTCACCAAGGGCCAGCTCAGACATGGAGCGTCTTCCCAGAGCAACGCGTCCCAACCGTTCCTTGGGAAACCAACCAAACTGAGAACAATGCCACAAACATGGAATGGGCTGTATCTTTTCTTGACGAGCACATTACCGGTTCCTGATGGTTGGGAGATTTCCCCCAGCATGTTCTGAACGGAGCCAGCCAGCAGTTTGGCCGTCGTGACGCCCCCTCCAGCAAAACAAAAGGAGGAGGGTGTTGCATGCAAGCAAGAATAGCGAAAGCAAAAGGGGAGATTGGTTTGAGAGAGCCAGCCAGCTAGTTGCCAGCTCTAGTCAAAGTATATTGGGGTGCAGGCATTTCTCTCTCTCCACTGGGCTGGGTTGGGGAACCATGTGCAGCCCAAGGGCCACACTCTTTTCTTTTGGGGGCCACATGCAGGGGCAAAAGTTAGTGAAGCAATTGGTGCAAATATTGCCTTTGCACGGCAGGGCACAATCAGACACACACACCTGTCTTCCACCCAGACAAGCAAGAAGAGTTCAAGGATTCATTCCAGCCAGGCAAAAACCGTTGAGGAGGGTGCAGAGCACGGTTGAGGAGAGGGGTATGGCCTGGGCATGTGGTTTGGGAAGAATACATTTTGGCCCCAAGCCTGAGGCTGCCCATCCATGCTCTGGAGGATCAGAGGTAGAGCAGGGGACACCTGCTTTTTGCAAGGACAGCACATGTTGTTTGCCTCTATGTATGATCTCTTTGCAAAAAATCTAAGCCACCCACGATCTCTCCTCTAAGAGGAAGCCAAACCCAAGTGGAGCTGTCCCCTAACTCTGCTGTTTTTGAACAAGTTTACAAAACACATGTCTTTGGGGTGTTAGTAGAGTCACTTAAATAACACAGACAGAATCCAGAGAGAAAATATATCCTGACAACATCTAACTGAGCAAAACTGAACAAAAAAACATGCATAGTTTGGGGAGAAAGGAGCAGAGAGGCTTTGACTTTCTTCGTTCAAGCCTTGTACAGTGGTACCTCAGGTTAAGTACTTAATTCGTTCTGGAGGTCCGTTCTTAATCTGGAACTGTTCTTAACCTGAAGAACCAGGTTAGCTAATGGGGCCTCCTGCTGCTGCCGCGCCACCGCCACACAATTTCTGTTCTCATCCTGAAGCAAAGTTTTTAATCTGAAGCACTATTTCTGGCTTAGTGGAGTGTGTAACCTGAAGCGTATGTAACCCGAGGTACCACTGTACATGGCAGGAATACATTCAATCAACCATAACAAGGAGAAACTCCTTCATAAGGGCAAAATCAGGGCATGTGCTACCTCAGTCAAGATCATGTCACTTTGCCTGGTTACTAACCAATACCCCACATGTCCCCCTTCTTGGCTAGCTGACTTTAGTGCTAATAGATTTTAACCCTTCACTTACAAACTTAATTATCTCTGCTGTTGTAGTTCCAACATGGGGTTTTTCGCTTTCTACATATTTGGGGAAACAGTCCATTTATTCCTACCCTGTTGCTTTCTGTTTCTTCGTGTATCTTCCTGCGAGGAAAAGAAAACCTTGCTACAGTAAGAAGTGGGTTGTGCAAGAGCTTTCTCTCTGTGCTTTCCTGCTTTGCAAGGCATTTGTATGTGGATAGCATTCAACAATGGCACCCCCTACCAGCAGGTTAAAATTGCGCAGCCCATTCTACCACCAAGATTCAATCGCCTCATTCTAGTCTACATGTATATCACATGTTAAAGCCATTCTGGACTTCACTACTTCAGCCTTTAGACAGGGGTGTCGTTTTTTTTAATTCTTTATGCTTCCTTCCTCCCCACACAAACTCCATGATTATAAGTCTTATTTATTAATTTAGATTTGTAGTCCATCCCAACTCAAAGTCTCAGGGCAGCTGAAAAATATAGTTACTACAAACCATCATTTGCCCCCAAACCAGAGCGTGAAACCCAACCATGGTTTCCAACATTGGTTTGAAGGCATACAATGGTTAGCTATAACCACAGTTTTCCCAGTGTCACAGCAAACTATGGTTGTGCAGGAGATAACTGGAGAATATGAATGACTGTAGAAAGAGGTGGGAGCCCGAAACATGTTTCCAATGGCATGACAGCTGAAGTTAGCCATTAAAACCACACACACACACTTTGCAAACTGAACCCTGAGCCATAAACACCAGTCAAGATCATAGGTCTTGTGATACTTTCCAAAAAGGGCACACACTTGGAATTGGGAAGAGATGAGGGCCCCAAAACCATAACTGGAGTGGGCGAAGCCACTGAGAACACCTTTCTTTGCCCCCCTGGTATCTGAACTTGGCATGCCCTTGGTAGGGTTCTGGGCTGCCCACTGTTGAGAAGGAGGATGCTAGACTAGGTGGGCTTTCGTGGGCCATATGTTCTTATGTTAATAGGTAATAACAGGGAACAAGGAAGTAAATTAATCCCCAAGCTGTGTTGAGCATTAAAGGTAAAGGTGAAGGGACCCCTGACCATTAGGTCCAGTCGTGGCCGACTCTGGGGTTGCGACGCTCATCTCGCTTTATTGGCCGAGGGAGCCTGCGTACAGCTTCCAGGTCATGTGGCCAGCATGACTAAGCCGCTTCTGGTGAACCAGAGCAGCACCCGGAAACGCTGTTTACCTTCCCGACGGAGTGGTGCCTATTTATCTGCTTGCACTTTGACGTGCTTTCGAACTGCTAGGTTGGCAGGAGCAGGGACCGAGCAACAGGAGCTCACCCCGTCATGGGGATTTGAACCGCCAACCTTCTGATCGGCAAGTCCTAGGCTCTGTGGTTGAACCCACAACGCCACCCGCGGTGTTGAGCATTAGGCATTTTCAAATAATGAAATGTTAGCTTTTCTTCCCAAAAAGAAGTACTCTGGCAAAACCGTGTAGGCTTAAATTTTGCCCGCTAGCCTATTTCCACAGATCACGCCAACGATCCCACTTTTGGCCAAGCGTTCTCCAACTTGGTCCCCCCCCGCGCCTGACGTTTTGGACTACAATTCCCATAGTGTCAGCCCAAAACATTGGGAGGGCACCAGTCCGAGGGGGAAGTCTCTGAGAACCTATCCTACGAGATGGAGCTAAGGTATATTTTCAGTCCGGGCAGATCTTACCATTTTGTCCTCCTTATTAGTAACTCTAATTACTTTGAAAGAACAGAAATGAGATAAATCCCTCTAAGAGCAGGAAATGTGTGACCTGATTTCCAGCCTGATTTAGAAGCCGTCACTCGGCAAGATAAGCTTAGAGAGAGACACTGTTGGCTCCATGCGGGCCCATAGCTTGGATTTCAACAGCACAAATTAAATTAAAGATACGGCAACGACAACATCAAGCAAAGCAAAGCACACAGTCCCTGTTACTCAGAGGTTACACTCCAGTGGAAACAGATTCCACCCCCCGCCCCCCCGGTAACAACAATCTCTTTTTCTACACTCGCTACTTTGGTAGGTTTCAACATGAAAATGCAACGCTTTCAGATATGGATATAACACCAGCTGGTCTTCCTTCGTGCATTTCTACTGGGAATGTCAGTGGAAATAAGCAGCGGGGGAAGCTGTGCCAATCCTTGGGATCTACAGATCTGTCTGAACTGCGATTACCATGGGAATACGGACACATGAAGAGCCCTGTTGGATCAAATCAAAAGCAGCCGGTGCAGTCCTGGTTCCAAGGACAACTTCACACTTTGCGTGGCTCCAAATCCAGATTTGTTACTGAGCTAGCACTCCAAGGGAAGAGACTGCTTAGGTGTTTACCTGAACATGTGTCTGCAAGCATGTTTGTTACCTGCATACCTCAAGAACACACCGAAAACATCAGATGTGCGAAGAAGCTTTCAGATTGGGCTGCCTGCAAATTCTCTCTCTCTCTCCGCCTCTCTTTAATGCAACTGCTGGATTAGATTTCATAGACCACAAGGCGTTTTATTTTTAGTCCAGAACTTTCGGTCTCCTGGGTCAGTTGTTTTAACTTTAAAACACGGGGAAATTCTGATTCAACAAAGCCTCGCGTGTTTTAACGTCATACGTCAGGATAAATTCATACTTGCTTCTGCCAACCGGGCATTTGCGTACGTTTATTGACCTGAGGGCCTCTATGGGCAAGACGCTGGTTCTCTAGTTAGACAGACGGCCCCAAATATTCAAAAGGGATTCAAGGTTGGTTCAAGTTTGTGTGTGTGTGTGTGTGTGTGTGTGAACACACAAAACTGTGAAAAGGCTTGAAGGAAAGAGGGAAGGGGCCCCAGTACACTAAAAATAAATAAATACGGAGGTCTAAAACTGGAAATATTAAAACAAAAATTGCTTGGAAATCAGGGAAAGCCAAGATCAAATCTCCACCTGCAAAGCTCAGTGGACTACCTTGGGGTATTCACTATCTAGGAGTCTTAACTACGGGGTTGCTGTTAAAATCAAATGCAGAGGGGGGATTTCTTGGTGAGATAAAAATGTCATAGGCACACCAATAACGGACATATAATAATGCGGTATATAAAATCCACCAGTGAAGGGGTGTAGTACAAGAGTCTAGGGTTTTTTGTTGTTGTTGTTATTACTGCACTGATATCCTGCAAATGCTCAGTTCTCATGGCCATTCCCCAAACTGATGTCCTCTGGATGTCTGTACTACAACTCCCACTAGGAGGGCACCAGGTAAGGGAAGGTTGTCTTGCAGCATCAAAGCAACACAAAGCGGTTTGCTAGCTTAAGGCATCCAATCTAAAGCTGGATTAAGCAAACCAGCAAAGATGCTAAAAGAATGCTGTTGTGGTGGGCTTTCCGTATAGAGCTGGGACTAGCTGGCATTTCAGATCCTTTCCAACCAACTCTGCGATAGATCATTCCTCACAGTCACCACCCAAAAGTCACTTAAGTCTACAATCGTATACACATTTAACCAGGAGTAAGTCCCACTGAACTCTTCTGAGAAGACATGCATGGGACTGGGCTGTTAGCCAATGAACCAGGCGTCTTCCTAAAAAGGCCAGTCTTGCTTACAGCGCAATCCTATAGATCAGGCTTCCTCAACCTCGGCCCTCCAGATGTTTTTGGCCTACAACTCCCATGATCCCTAGCTAGCAGGGCCAGTGGTTGGGGATGATGGGAATTGTGGTCTCAAAACATCTGGAGGGCCGAGGTTGAGGAAGCCTGCTATAGATGTTTACTTCAGAAGAAGATACAAAACACCAACAAGAAGAACCCCTCCCAACAAGAACCCCAAAACAACACCCCAGCCCAAGAGTCCGTTGAACAGCCTCAGTTTTTGTAGCTGGAGTCAGTCCAGGCCCCGCCTTCCAGGCCAGGTGGAAACAGTCTTTGCAAGGCAGGAAGCGGGTCTTTCAAGACTCACGACCAAGCCAAGATGCTCTTATCTAACCCTAGCTCTCAAGAATTTCAGGCAGCCTTAGCGGGAGATGACGAGGACAGAACCTATTATCTTCTGCGTTCAAAGGAGATGTTCTACCACTGAACTGCAGAGCTTCCAGGTCCCCATTCTGGCCACGTGGCGCAGAAGGACGCCACGGACGGTGATGTCAAAAGCCACCAAGACGTCCAGGAAAGTCAGCAGGCTCACATTCCCCAGCCTATCTCTCAGCAAAGGTCATCTACCAGAGTGTGACCAAGGCATTCACTGTCCCCAAGCCAGGTCTGATAACCAGCTTCATCCAGAAGTGCCTGCAGCTAAGCTGCCACCACTTGCTCTCCCGCTTTGCCCAAATACGGCAAAATTGGCGTTGGCTCACGACAAGCGGGATGCAAACACTGGTGGTTTAATTGATAGTGGCCTCACTCCAGCCTCTTTCGCAGGGCTGGAGGGCTGCCACGTCTTCCTGGAAGGAGGGGCCAACGGAAATGATGGAAGCAGCCGGGCTTTCTTGGCAAGGTTTAAGCAATCCGGTAAAGGGAAAGAGGTATTGACCCTTTGGTTAGGTCAAACAACAAGCAAGCATCTCACCCACAATTCTGGGGTGCAGCAACTCACAACTCATCCAAACAATGTGGGTAAGAGATGCCTAGGGCATAGGAGCGAAGGAGTTCAAGAATGAAGGGAAACCATCTGTTTCATTCAAAGTGTTCCCATTTCAACTGCAGCACCCACATTGCAGAACACCACCCCAAAGTGGTCTTGTGCTGGTCCTGTGGGTTAACCTTGAGGCAAGGTCTGAGTCCAGTCCAAGGTCGAGGGTGCAGTATGGAGGCAGTCCGTCAAAGCTGAAGCTGGGTCCAAGGCAGGGAGTCAGATGAGGTCAGGAGCTCCGGCAGAGAAGCAGGACAGGGTGCAGGCAAGAACTGGCTACCAACAATGTTGCTCCCGCAACTTGGGACTGGGGCTGGCTGGCTTTTATCTGCCCTGAGGCATAGGGCAGCCCTGATCCTCTGGTGACTCGCCTCTCCTGGCCTGGAGGCGAGCACTCCTCCTGCGGGATCTTAGTTCCCTCCGCCTCTCTGCCCTGAGCCTCTGCAGCTCAGGAGAGGCTGGAGGGTTACCGGACCCAGAGGCAACCTCAGCTTCCCCTGACGGGGCTGAGAGTGGAGCACCTGCAGGCAATGGGTCCTCCATCACCTCAGGAGCCAGAGCAGACTCAGCTGGTGCCTGCACCTGAGGATCCAGCACAGGTGAGGACCCTTCAGGCTCAAGCCCCAGCCCCGGCTCAGCTGGTTCTGGAGGCAGGGAATCCTGTGCAGGCTGGGATCCCTCAGGTTCAGCATCTGAGTCCAAATCCCAGGCCATCACAGGTCTTCAAGTCTACAGCTATCACTGGCCTTTCAGGGTGCAGCGATGTTTCAGGAAATCATCTGGACTTTGTTAAAAGATGGCCCTAAGGAATTTATCTGTTGCTTGTCAGACGAGGACCAGGAGGACCGAAATCCAAATCTCCACTCAGCCATGAAGCTCACTGGGTGATCTCTGGTTACTCACTGTCTTCGGGGCAGAGGAAGACATATTAAGCCCAATCAGACCACTGGTCCATCAGTATTGTCTGCACACTGACTGGCAGAGGCTCTCCAGAATTTCAGACAGGAGTCTCTCCTAGTTCTACCGGGAGATGGTAGGGATTTGACCTGAGACCTTCTGCATGCAAAGCAGATGCTCTACCACTGAGCTATGGCTCCATGATTTCACCCTGACCTACCCTCACAGGTCTGTTGTGAAGATAAAACAAGGGAGGAGAGCCATACATGACACCTTCAGCTCTCTGGAAGAAAAGCAGGACATAATGTGTTGTTCTTGTTTTAAAAATTGAGTGTATGATTTGAAATTATGTGACACTATCAGCTGCCTTCAGCATTTGATGGAAAGCAGAAAAGCAAACCACCACCATAAATATTAATAATAACAACAATAATAAATTACTAGAGCTTGCATACAGTAGAGAAAACTTTGCAGGATGGCACTGAGCAGAGAGTATGGGACGCGGGTGGCACTGTGGGTTAAACCACAGAGCCTAGGACTTGCCGATCAGAAGGTTGGCAGTTCAAATCCCTGCGACGGGGTGAGCTCCCGTTGCTTGTCCCCTGCTCCTGCCAACCTAGCAGTTCGAAAGCACGTCAAGTGCAAGTAGATAAATAGGTACCGCTCCGGCGGGAAGGTAAACGGCGTTTCCGTGCACTGCTCTGGTATGCTAGAAGCGGCTTAGTCATGCTGGCCACATGACCTGGAAGCTGTACCCCGGCTCCCTTGGCCAATAAAGCGAGATGAGCACCGCAACCCCAGAGTCGGTCATGACTGGACCTAATGGTCAGGGGTCCCTTTACCTTTACTTTACTGAGCAGAGAACTCAGTCCCTTTCAGCAACTCCCATTGTTCCAGCTAAGCTTATGCAAGGACTTATTCTGGTGGACCGGCCCAAAAGCCATAAAACGAAATCACCAATCGCTTTATGCAAGCCTTTGGCCATGACTGCAATTCAGCACTTTTCCTTTGCAAAATCATTCCTCTCTAAAACACCTTCCCCCTCCCTTTCAGAGAGCCAGAAGTCCTCAGCAGGTAGAACCCAAAGAGCAGTTCATGAAGTACGAATAAAACATTCTAAAGACAATTGCTGCAAATGTGCCATGTTTTGATTAGAAGCTGGGTTTCACCCCCCCCCCAAAAGCCTTGCAAATAAACTCAGAAAGCTTTTGCACTTTTAAACATTGCAGTCAGTCGAAATCCAGAAGGCAGCCTTTCTGAGGATCAAGCTGGCACAATGCAGGAGATCCTATGAGCAGGAACTCCAATGGCTTGGGGCATTTGGTTGTATTGGGGGGTTGTCCCCACCCCACATGTCTGCCTTGAAGGCATGGGGTAATAAGGTGCCTGCCCTCTGCTGTTACTCTATTTTTTATTTATTAAACTTGTATGCAGCCCTTCATCCGTAGATCTCAGGGCAGTTCACAACATAAAACTGCAATATTTTAAAAACAAAAACAAAATGCATGATAAAAATAAGAACAAAGCAAAACCAATAATCTCCGCTGCCACAAAACACTGAAAAAGGCACCCTTCAGTCCTAGAATGGAGACCCTGTGTCACTCCAGATGTGATCATAATAATAATTTATTATTTATGTCCCACTCATCTGACTGGGTTTCCCCAGCCACTCTGGGCAGCTTCCAACTGAATATTAAAAACAATACAGCATCAGACATTAAAAACTTCCCTAAACAGAGCCGCCTTCAGTTGTCTTTTAAAAGTAAAATAGTTGTTTATTGCCTTGACATCTGCTGGGAGGGCGTTCCACAGGGTAGGCGCCACTACCGAGAAGGCCCTCTGCCTGGTTCCCTGTAACCTCACTTCTCGCAGTGAGGGAACCGCCAGAAGGCCCTCGGCTCCAGACCTCAGTGTCCAGGCTGGATGTTGGGGGTGGAGATGCTCCTTCAGGTATACAGGATTGGGTTCATCAGCCATCAGGGCCAATGGTCAAGAATGGTGGGAGTTGGAGGTTCACAGGTCATCCGCCCGCCCCCCTGCTTAACTGTCCCATTGACATTTCCCTAATCTAAATCCCACCCCTATCCCCAGCGCTGCTATTAACATCACGGAGGTAACCCATCTAATACCCACTTCAGGAGTTGTTTTTAGACTGGGGACACAGTGTGTGCCTGTAGTGGCGAAAGGGTTAAACATCCCCTCGGCCAACACCACTTTCTCAATTTTCAAAGCAGATGGGCTGCCCATTCATTATTTAAAGACTGCGGGAGGTCACGATTGTGGGTCCCGTACATCGTGTTCTGTTTGTTATTATTTATCCTAGTTCCATCTCACATTCCCTCTGAGGACCTCGAGGTGGCTCTCCCCATCTGCCCGGCTGATCCTCACGGCAGCCCTGAGAGACAGGTCAAGCCAAGAGTTTGTGTGTTGAAATATACTTGGAGTCGAGAGTGGATTTCACGCTCTTTATTCAGCTCATGGTGGGAGGAGGAATGAAAGTTCCCCCAAAATATCTGCTTTATATACATTATTTACACAATGGGCTGCATGTGATTGGCTAATTCCGGAATTCTCCTGTAGGCCAATCAGGTTGTGGATTCACTTCCATCTGGAGCTGGATTGGGTGGCTCCTGCAGACCAATCATACTGCTGCATTGTTCTAGGACTAATCAGACTGCTGCATTCTGAATCCTATTGTTCTAGGACCAATCAGACTGCTGCATTTTGGATCCTATTCAACTCAGTACATAACATGTTCGAATGCCTAGCCCAAGGTCAGCCAGCAAGCTTCACAGTATATCCAGTCCTCATCCGACTGTCGCATTGCGTGACCAGCTCAATGGCACCTGGCGATGTGCGTAGCCAAGGAAGGACTTCAACCTGGGTCTCTCTGCAGACTTAATGTGACACCCCTAACCACTACATCACAATTGCCCTAATTTTGCCCCAAAGCCAAGCTTCCAGTGAGCATATGCCCCAGAAAGCCTTAGGAGTCATTTCCAGGCAGGTCTAGAACCAATGGCGGGAAAAGTCAAGGGAGGAGATATTGGACAACACTTTAAATAATAATAATAATAATAATAATAATAATAATAATAATACCCTGCCCATCTGGCTGGGTTTCCCCAGCCACTCTGGGCTGCTTTCAACAGAATATTAAAATACAGTAATCTATTAAACATTAAAAGCTTCCCTAAACAGGGCTGCCTTCAGGTGTCTTCTAAAAGTCTGGTAGTTGTTTTTCTCTTTGACATCTGCTGGGAGGGCATTCCACAGGGTGGGTGCCACTACCGAGAAGGCCCTCTGCCTGGTTCCCTGTAACTTGGCTTCTCGCAGTGAGGGAACCGCCAGAAGGCCCTCAGAGCTGGACCTCAGTGTCCGGGCAGAATGATGGAGGTGGAGACGCTCCTTCAGGTACACTGGACTGAGGCCGTTTAGGGCTTTAAAGGTCAGCACCAACACTTTGAATTGTGCTCGGAAACATACTGGGAGCCAGTGTAGGTCTTTCAAGACCGGTGTTATATGGTCTTGGCGGCCGCTCCCAGTCACTAGTCTAGCTGCCGCATTCTGGATTAGTTGTAGTTTCTGGGTCACCTTCAAAGGTTGCCCCACATAGAGCGCATTGCAGTAGTCAAAGTAGTCAAAGTGGGAGATAACCAGAACATGCACCACTCTGGCGAGACAGTCTGCAGGCAGGTAGGGTCTCAGCCTGCGTACCAGATGGAGCTGGTAAACAGTTGCCCTGGACACAGAATTGACCTGTGCTTCCATGGACAGCTGTGAGTCCAGAATGACTCCCAGGCTGCGCACCTGGTCCGTCAGGGGCACAGTAACCCATTCAGGACAAGGGAGTCCTCCACATATGGTAAGAGAAGCACCCTAATGGTAAGAGCTGCTCTGACAGGGGAACAGGAAGTGGTGGTGCTTTTCTGGAGGCACTGCCTCCTGCATTTCTGAACATGCATTGAGTCGGGCTGGACTAGATGACTTCAAGAGTCTCTCCCCCCCCCCCAATTCTTATGACTCTTATGCCTTGCAAAACTCAGAGAAATCCTAGGCTTGCCCATTTAAAATAAAATAAAATACAAGTGTGAGCAACCTTTGTCCCACCACGTTTGGTGAACTACAATTCCCACCATCAATGGCCATGCTGGCAGAGGCTCCTGGGAGTTAAAGCTCAGCAACATCTGAACATAGCTGTCAACTTACAGATTTGAAAATAAGGGACCAGCAGCCTCGAAAATAAGGGATCAGCAGCTAAAATAAGGGATCAACAATTACTTTGATAAAATACATATTTTGTTGCGTGCAAATGGCTTTAGATACCTATTAAGTCCATAAATTACCATATAGCATATATTCAACACAAAAAAGCAACAATTTGTTGTTGACAAAGGACAGCTGGACATAGAAAGGGTCCCATTACCTTCAGTAGCTTATTTAGGGGACATCAACAATAAGGGACAGCAGCGGGACATGGTACTGAGATAAGGGACTGTCCCGCCAAATAAGGGACGCTTGACAGCTATGCATCTGAAAGGCCAAAGGTTCCCAAACGTTTTAAAAAATAAAATCATAGAAACCTGTCAGACTGCAGCAGGACAGAAGGCTCAACACCTTTTCCCACCCCCACCACGGTCCTTTTCCCTTCCACCACCCCTCTTTCCTGGAACTCAGACCCCAATTCAGCTGCTCCCAATATACTCCCTTCTCTCCTCCATCCAGGGTCTGCTTCTTTCACTTTGCTTGAGTGGATGTTTGCTAAATGGCAAAGACTGATCCAGAAAGCGTTACCGCTTTGAGAAAACACTGGTTTTAATTTTATTTTAATTTAATTTTGATGGAAAAGTTAACAGAAAGGGTACGTGAAAGAAAACAACATGAGAAACTACATAACTTTTACAAAACGTGGACCTCCTTTATTACATATGCATCAAAGAAAGAACATGCATTTAAACCACCTAAGACACATGGGAGCATGTGGAATGATATTTTTTAAACCAGCAACTGTAGAAATATTTTTTTTATTTGATTATATTACTAATGTAATTACCTGGACGTAGTTGTGGCTGTTTTTTGGGGAGGGTAAGGGAAAACTGTATTTGATTGCTTGTATTTGATTATATGTTGTTCTTATGTTCAACTAATAATTTATTTATTTTTTTAAAAAAGAGAAAACACTGAAACTCTTGTGCTGTCTACAGATGAGGGTATTTCTGGGCGAGCAGGTGCGAAGCTGGACGGGGGTTCTGCACCTTTTAATAGTTGCACAGAGCGGGAGATGGGATTGCAGCAGCTGCAATTTGCCAGGCTAGAAGGTGAGAAAGGTGCTCACACAGATCCACTTCCAGGCAAGAGGAACCCTGTGCATTACAGGCACAGGAATGTGAACTCCTCAAATTATCTTTGGTGCCTATCATGTTTTTAAAACTCTGTAATTTTCTCTCCCTCCCTCCGCCCCCACACACAAACACAAACCTTTAAACCACTAAATTTGTAGCGCTTAAAATGCATCGAGCAAAAGCACCGGGGGACAAACTGGAAAAATGGGAGAGAGAAAAGGGAGAGCCTGCAACAAAATGCTGCAGCGTAGAGTGCTTCTGTTTGCATCCACACCATACCCTCTCTGATACCACCTGTAACAGGTAGGGGGAATCGTGGGAACTGTAGTTCGTTATGGGTGAAGACCCCACAGCTTTACAATTCCCTTCACCCTTAACAGACAGAGGATTCTCTCTGTGGCTGTTGAAGTGGTATAATAACACTTTAAATGTATGGTGTGGCAGTGATCCTAGATTCCAGACAATCATAGAATTGGAGAGTTGGAGAGAACCCCAAGGGTCATCTAGTCCAACCCGCTGCAATGCAGGAATATTTTGGCCAACATGGGGCTCAAGCCTACGACCCTGAGATTTGTCTCATGCTCTTCCAATTGAGCCCAATCTTTCCATTCCTGCAACTTCCAGTTTTTCATTCCCTTTCCCCAACAGTCAATTGGCATTGCTTGGCTACTGAGCATGCATAGTCTTCTCTGGGCTATTTGGCGGGGGGGGGCAGCTTCCCGCTTCAACAGTTTTCTGTATTTCCGCAAAACGTGGGGTTCCTTAAAGGCCACTTGTATCTCTCTCTCTTGTGCATGGGTAGTGCTGTTCTGGCTTCCTAAGCAATGGCACTCATTGCATGAGCATCAAGAATAGAAGGAACGGTGCCGAGAACAGCAAAGCCATGAAGTATTCAGGAAGAAGAAGAGTTTGGATTTGATATCCTGTTTTATCACTACCCTAAGGAGTCTCAAAGGGACGTGGGTAGCACTGTGGTCTAAACCACAGAGCCTAAGGCTTGCCGATCAGAAGGTTGGAGGTTCGAATCCCCGTGATGGGGTGAGCTCCCGTTGCTCGGTCCCTGCTCCTGCCAACCTAGCAGTTCAAAAGCACGTAAAAGTGCAAGTAGATAAATAGGTACCGCTCTGACGGGAAGGTAAACGGCATTTCCGTGCGCTGCTCTGGTTCGCCAGAAGCGGCTTAGTCATGCTGGCCACATGACCTGGAAGCTGTACGCCGGCTCCCTCGGCCAATAAAGCAAGATGAGCGCCACAACCCCAGAGTCGGTCATGACTGGATCTAATGGTCAGGGGTCCCTTTACCTTTACCTTTAAGGAGTCTCAAAGCGGTTAATATTCTCCTTTCCCTTCCTCCCTCACAACAAACACTCTGTGAGGTGAGTGGAGCTGAGAGACTTCAGAGAAGTGTGACTGGCCCAAGGTCACCCAGCAGCTGCATGTGGAGGAGCGGTGAAGCGAACCCGGTTCCCCAGATTACAAGACTACGGCTCTTAACCACTACACCACACTGGCTCTCAGAGGCTTTCTAAGCATACATTACACCTATTCATAAGCACTCCATTAAAAGCTGGCACCAAGGTGATCCCAAAATTTGTGCAAGATCTCATATCCAATCCACAACCTGCTCTTAAGAACATAAAGAAGAGCCCTGATGGATTCAGGACCAATGGCCCATCTAGTCCAGCGTCCTGTTCTCATGGTTGCCAACCAGATGTGTATGGGGAACCGGCAAGCAGGACTTGAACACAAGAGCATCTCTCCCTTCCTGTGGTTCCCAGCAACTGCTGTTCAAAGCCATTACTGCCTCTGACCATGGAAGCAGACCATAGCCTCCAACATGACTGGTAGCCATTGGTGGACATATCTGCCACAAATTTGCTTCCAAAGAATTTGCTCCTGTGTTCAGGACCTCCCTCAGCATTCGTAGAGTTGGAAGGGACCCCCGAGGGTCATCTAGTCCAACCCCCTGCGATTCAGGAATCTCAGCTAAAGCATCCAAGACAGGTGGCCATCCAAACCTCTGCTTAGAAACCTCCAAAGAAGGAGAGTCCAGAACCTCCAAAAGGAGACCGTTCCACTGCAGCATTGAAGCCATTAAAGTTTCAGGGCAACACGTGTTGTTAAAAGCCAGGGACCTTTTACAGGAGCATTAACAAAGGGCAATTAATGCATGCAAGAAACAGGAAAGGTAAAGGGTAATGGGACCCCTGACCATTACGTCCAGTCGTGACCGAATCTGGAGTTGCGGCGCTCATTTCGTTTTACTGGCCGAGGGAGCTGGCGTTTGTCCACAGACAGTTTTTCTGGGTCATGTGGCCAGCATGACTAAGCCGCTTCTGGCGAAACCACAGCAGCGCATAGAAACGCCGTTTACCTTCCCACCGGAGCGGTACCTATTTATCTACTTGCACTTTGTGCTTTCGAACTGTCAGCTACTAAGTGCTTAGGGAGACTCTGATACAGACCCTGGATTAGGGTTGTGAACTGCTCTGAGCTCTACAGATAAATAGGAATATACAAATTTAATAAATAATAATAATACAAAAGTGTTTGTATTACCGTATTGGCTTGAATATAGCCGCACCCGAATATAAGCTGCACCTTTATTAATTGATGGGGGGGTACCTGAATATAAACTGCTCTATTCTTGCTGCTTCTGGCTGGGGGCGGGGAGAGAGCCACGCTACATTGCCGGCGTCCTTTCTTCTTAATCGCTCTCTACCCTTGGACGGGGGCAGGCACTGTTTGCCCCATGCTACTGGCTGCACACTGTAAGGTCGCGAATATAAGCCACACTTCAACTTTTCACGGTCGGGATTTGGGGGGGAAAGTGTAGCTTATATTCAGGCCAATACGGTATTTGTCATTGCAGTCAACAATAACCTGCAGAATAGATTACTGCAATGCGCTCTGCGTGGGGGCTCCCCTTGGACTTAGTCTGGAAGCTCTAGCAAATGCAAACTGCAGCAGTCAGACTACTGATGGGGGCAGACGGCTGACAGCACATGCCACCACTTTTGGTACATCTGCACTGGCTGCCCATATGCTGCTGGGCCAGGATCAGGGCTCTTGTGTTAATATACACAGCCCTGAACAACTGAGGTCCAGTATACCTTAGGACCTGCCTGAGCCATCGACACAATCACCAAGATAACCTGGAGGAGCACAGTGAGCTGTCCCCCGTACAGTAGTGATGTATGGAAGTGAGAGCTGCACCATAAAGAAGGCTGATCCCAGAAGAATTGATGCTTTTGAATTGTGGTGCTGGAGGAGACTCTTGAGAGTCCCATGGACTGCAAGAAAATCAAACCGATCCATTCTTAAGGAAATCAGCCCTCAGTGCTCATTGGAAGGACAGATCCTGAAGCTGAGGCTCCAGTACTTTGGCCACCTCATGAGAAGAGAAGATTCCCTGGAAAAGACCCTGATGTTGGGAAAGATGGAGGGCACTGGGAGAAGGGGACAACAGAGGACAAGATGGTGGGACAGTGTTCTCGAAGCTACCAGCATGAGTTTGACCAAACTGCAGGAGGCAGTGGAAGACAGGAGTGCCTGGCGTGCTCTGGTCCATGGGGTCACAAAGAGTCGGGCACGACTAAACGACTAAACAACAACATACTTTAGGACCTGCCTGAGCAATCAACACAATCACCAAGATCACCTGGAGGAGCACAGTGAGTTGTCCCCCATGTTACAAAGGCCCAACCAGCCTCAGCCAGAAGTCAGGCATGGACTGTTGTTGGTCCCATAATGTGCAACACTCTCCCAGCAGAGATTCCCCAAGCATCCTCAATAGTGACTTCCAGGCATCTTTTGCAAAACTTCTTACCCTGACAGTCTTCTGCATAGCCGCTTAAGCTTTCTCGATTAGCCGGTCCTTTCCATGACTGTTTTCTATTGTTTCTACAGCAGCTTTTCATTTTATTGCACCCGTGTATGTTGCTGTAAGCCGCCTTGATGCTACATCTGAGTCAGCCGTATGCAGATACGTCTATAAATAAATGGACTAAAATAGAGGGAGATCCCACAGAATGAGCTGGCTAACTTCGCCCTTGAAATCTCCTTGTGCTGGAAGGATAGAGCCAGGGAAAAACAAAACCTACAGGAGCAATCACAAAGCTCAATATATTATTGAGTGCAGACTCCCTCAAGGGAGCAGAGAAAGAGGACCTCATGGTGTTCGCAGTCTTCCTCAGGAGTGTAGCTGGGGTGGAATGGCAAAAGCGCCAGCCTCAGGTACGAGTGGAGGCACATAGTACATTGACAGGTTTTCTGAAAACCATTGTTTTTCTTTTCAGTATGGAATAATTAGGTGTGCCTTCAAGGTGGCCAACAGAAAGCCAGAAATTCGGAGGCTCGGTGAGGGCAGCTGGCTAGGGGAATAGGCACCATGCCCCTTCTCACCAGCAGTGTTAGAAACTCAGATATGCTCTAAGCTAATCACCAAATGGCACCTTAAACCTATGTTACGGTCACCACAACAGAATGTCTAGGCATCATTTGTGGTTGCAGTGGGAATTATCATCATTTCTTTACTCGGTCCAGTATACCTGAAGGAGCATCTCCACCACCATCATTCTGCCCGGATACTGAGGTCCAGCACCAAGGGCCTTCTGGCAGTTCCCTCCCTGCGAGAAGCCAAGTTACAGAGAACCAGGCAGAGGGCCTTCTCGGTAGTGGCACCCGCCCTGTGGAACGCCCTCCCACCAGATGTCAAAGAGATAAACAACTACCTGACATTTAGAAGACATCTGAAGGCAGCCCTGTTTAGTGAAGCTTTTAATGTTTAATAGATTGTTGTATTTTAATATTCTATTGGAAGCCGCCCAGAGTGGCTGGGGAAACCCAGCCAGATGGGTGGGGTATAAATAATAAATAATAATAATAATAATAATAATAATAATAATAATAATGCTTTAAAGAAAAAATCTCAAAGAGGTTTACAACACATTAAGACATCAAATAAAACAAACCACAACAAATTCAAATTTCAAGGAAAATACTTCAGATCCTTCTCTAAGTGACATTTTGATTTCCCCATATTTATTTATTTACTTACTTAATTTATATAGCTGACCCATAGCAGAAGTATTCTAGGAAGCCAATGTGGTATAGTGGTTAGAGTGTCGGACTAGGACCTGGGAGATGAAGGTTCAAATTTCCACTTGGTCATGAAGCTCACTGGTCCTGGGTGACCTTGGAGTCAGTCACAGCCTCTTAACCCACCTCATAGGTTCATTGTAGGGATTAACTGAGGAGCAGGATAAAGCATGTATTCCTTGGAGGTGGGCTATATATGCAATGAAGAAGCTCTGCTGACCTGCTTCAGAAACCTGGAGGGGGCAGACAGGTGGAGATGTCAGTTGCCCACCTGGCATCCAGAGATCTCCACACATGGACCCACGTCAGTAGCAAAATGCACTTTGGCGCCTGGCTAATTTCTAACACAGCTCACCAGCCTGTAGCCTAACCCAGTAAAGCACATTCAGGCACCGAATGTTGCTGGCAGTGCAGTGGGTAGAGGACACAGGGGCAGGGAAAAGGAAGGAATAAAAACAAAATGTGACTCAATCTCCCCACTGATCTGAAAGCACCAGAAAGTTATTGCACAACAGCTTTGAAGCTGGCTCATCAAGGAACAGCAGGAGCAGTCTGCATGGGTAGCGAGGGCATAATTTTGGCAGCAATGCCCTGAAAGATCGCCCATCATTCAGAACTCATTCCAGGTTTTGCCAATCACTCCCTCCAAGAATAACTTTGAACTTCTTTACCTATCATTTATCATCTCCTAGATGTCAGAGTTGGTTTCTTTATTCGTTTTTTCCTAAATAACATCTGCAGTTTCAGGATGGAAGGAAAGAATTGGGAAATGTGTTCAGTTGAATAGTGCGCCATTGATCATTGCTCAAATTTGCAACATGACAGCCATTCGCTGCAACAGGGGCAGTGGGGCTGGAGTAGGGGGCAAACAGCTTGTTATTTCTTACTGTGAAAGGGTCATCCACTATCCGGCAGAGGCTGCCGCTTGCCCTGGTATTACTCAACCCACACCAAGGTGGCTTGCAATTGCACATTTGGGGTGTGTGACAAAGTGAGTCAGAACCACAAGGAGGGAGTTGATAGGCTCCAGACAGCCATGAAGCGGGGGGGGGGGGGGCAGGACAAGGCCCCAAGGCAGACCAAGGAATTCAGAAGAAATTGGAGAAGGAGATTCAAAGCTGCCACTTGGTATTTTGATTCCTCCTTAGTTTTCGATATGTTTCACTATTGCCCTCCGCTGAAAGAAACAGATGCCGAATTTGCATGAAAACTTTCAGAACCACACGGTGTTTGGCACGGGTCTTTGGCTTCCTTGTTTGAGTCATCTAAATAGGGGGCCATGGAGTGGGGGGTGCCCCCTCTCAGCTTTCCTATCTATTTGCTTCACCTGTTAATGGTCTCTTCGCCTGAGGCCACATTAATCCTGAAGATGGGGCTGAGCACCACAGGCAAACACACACAATACTCCCACCCCAAAAAACACCAGCCCCCACAAGTACATAGGAAAGTACTTTCCATTCACTCAAGCCACTGGAGAGCCAGTGTGGTGTAGTGGTTAAGAGCAGTGGACTTGTAATCTGGTGAACTGGGTTCGCATCTCCGCTCCTCCACATGCAGCTGCTGGGTGACCTTGGGCTAGTCACACTTCTCTGAAGTCTCTCAGCCTCACTCACCTCACAGAGTGTTTGTTGTGGGGGAGGAAGGGAAAGGAGATTGTTAGCCGCTTTGAGACTCCTTTGGGTAGTGATAAAGCGGGATATCAAATCCAAAACTACTCCTACTGGTCCACCTAGCTCAGTATTGTAGAAATTGACTGACAGCAGCTCTCTGGGGTTCCAGACAGTAGACATTCCCAGCCCCACCTACAGAAGGTCTCTGGCATTTCCAGGTGTTCCACTGCTGAGCTACAATCCTTCCACAGGTGACTGTACCCAATTGGTTCAAGAAATTCGGAGGAGCCGGGTCAACTTCTGCTATGATTTCATTCCCGAATTCCACAGCAGACCTATCGCACAGGTGCTGTGGGATGGTTTGCCCCCAAACCTGGGCAATTCATCAGCCACTACACCTCACAGATACGGATAACAGTATTTCTAGGAACTGGTTCACAAAAGCCTGTACTGTATACTAACTGCGTCGTCAGTGTCGAGTGGCAACTTGTGTCTGCGAACAGGCCGTTGCGGAAAGACGGAACCACAAATAGAATTACTGCATCATCACCTCAACATGCAGTGCTTTCCCTCCCTCAGGAGTCAGTTCACACAGTGCAGAAAAAATTGACAGGATGTGCTTGCAAGTAGAGGTGTGAACCAGGCCTGGGATGGGTCTATACTCACAACATGAAAAGAGAAAAGCAAAGGTTGGCATTTTCCCCTTGAGCTTGCAGGCAAAAAGACTGGATGGGTAGCATGCAAACCATGAGAGGGGGCACCCTCCTAAAAGCAAATGGACTTCCAGTAGCCAAGGTTTGGCACCAGCTACCATTTAACAGTCACGAGACCATTTTTATTTCTCTACCACATAAAAACATAGGGAGCTCCCTTATTTCAACTGGAAACATTTGGCCTATCGAGCTCAGAGTTATCTAGTGGTTCTCTGGGATTTCATATGGGAGCCTTTTCCAGGGACCTGGGACCTTAATTTCTCTTAAGCTTTACAGAGCGCACAAAAAGTGGCAAGCCCAGAAACAAATTTACAAGACTGCCAGCTTGTGCATGCCCATTAGTCACTGGAAGGCTCAAAGACAAAAAAGAGGAACACCTCTTTCGGCAGTGTCCCCACCTGGAGACGATTTTTGTCTCGCCATAGCCAAACAGCAAGCAGCTATTTAGAAATCAGCTCTCTTGTTTGCCGTACTCTTCCCACACAGAAATTGCTGGTGCTCTTGGCAAACTCTTTGCAAGGGCTGAGATACAGATGGAAATAAGTGCTAATCTGCAAAAAGGGGTATCTGCCCTGTCCCCATATATATTTATTCTACATTGCTCATACCCCACCCTTCCCCCACATAGACAGAGGGGACCACTTCCCTTTATCCTCACAACTGGCACATGAGGTTGGTTGAGACTGTGTGTGTGTGATGAGCCCTATGCAGTAGCGGCTGGTCGATTAGGGAGGATGGGGGGCACTGCCCCACATTTCTCAGCCTCTCCTCAGCTAGCTGTCACCTGCCTGCCTTGTTACTCGCAGTCAGTTCTGGGGATGGACCTGCCCGTCAGCTTCCTCCTCCTTAGTAGCCTCAGTGCTGCTTTTGTAAAACTCGAGAGATGGGACGATGGGGACAAAACTAAATTTAGTTGACTCTGGCTGAGCCTCCCTCCCATCCGCTCTGCCAGTCCCAATGGAAAATAGGCACAAGTGCTGGCCCAATGTTAAGCCGGTGAGCTCTAGGGGCCATTGTGTGGCTTTGAGCTCAGCTGGTTAGAGTGTGGTGCCGATAAGCCCAGGCTTCCCTGGTGCAAATCCCTTACCACTCACTATACCTCACTGACTTTCTTTCGCTCCCCATTGCTAGCAGGAGCAGAAGGGATCGTGCAAATATATGCACACTTGCTCAGCAAATTCAGCACTGCGTGGTGCCCTGGGTGGTCCTTCTCACTGTCGGCTTGTTCTGGCACTGCCTGTAATTTCACCCAAATGCTTGTTAGATCCTTCAGGAGAAGACATTCAACTTTGTTAATAATTTGCTAAATATCAGGCATCAGAAAGGAAGGGAGAGTAAGGCAGAAAAGCAGAGCAGCTTTTCCATGCGCACATTTAATCGTCTCTTTTACTTCAGTGTCATGTGTGTAAATATAAATCATAGCATTATCTTTGACCGGTCACGCTGGACGAATTACGTAAACTCAAAACTTCTTAACGTGAAACCTTTTGGTGTGCAAATCTAAAAACATCACGGCTCCTGCCACAAGCCAGCATTTAAAATCTGCTTCGTGGTCAAGCCTGTTGCCTAAAGAAATGCGGCATGCTGAGAGCAACGTAAAGGAAGGAACCACCTAGGGGTGCAAAGGTCGTTCTTAATCTGCCTGGGGAAAGGCCAGCTCTGTTTTGCTCCCCTCCCATCTCAACCAAAGACTCTCCAGCATATCTTCCCCAGAAATTGCAAAATATCCTCAACATCCCAGTTCCTCTGTCCCCCTGCCAAACTCCACTGTCCTCTCGGAATAAAATGGAGGCATTCTGGCTTTCTCGCTGGGCTGACCTTTTAGCTCCCAAAAGCTTATGGGATCTGCCTGTTCCATCTGCAGCTCCACCTGCCCTGGTTTCGCAGGCCAAAACCAAGGATCAGCTATACGTGTTGGAAAACACATCCCCATTCTCTCTCTCCCCGCCCCATCCCTTCCCATGTCAGTCACACCACCTTGGAAAGCGAAGCAGGAAAATCCAGAACTCATCAAGAAATGCACACTCAGATGCTACGGAAAGGAAGAGCGCGACTGCACCACTAACTTCAGGACCCTGGACAGAGCTAGTGCTTAAAAAACAAAGGAGCCAACACAGCCTGTTAATCATTCTTGAAATATTGTTGAAACTGGACAGGAGCCTGTTGAAGACATTCACGGGGCTGTTTATTTTTAGTATTGACAAATCCCCTTTGGACCACGCAGTGTTTATTCCATTGGATGCCCTGTCTTTCAGAACGGTTACTCATCACTCTTGCGGTGAGCCAGGCTGGGTCCCCCAGATTTTGAGGGATTTCTTTTTTTAGCGTGACTGAGAGGTGAAGGTGGTGGGGGGGGGATAAAAGGCAAGGAAGAAGATACCCCAGGAAATTCACAGGTTCCGTCAACATAAACTAGGAGCCCTTTTTGCCTTACACCTTTTGGACAAAGGCAAACTTGTTGCCAGGGTTTTATAAAGATAAGTTCCTCACCTTTCACTTTCAGTCCTGGTTCCCCATCACTCTTTTTGGAAGATGAAAGTGTTTTTTATTCCCACCGCTGTTTACTTCTCCTCTACTCACCTCCCCCCTCAACACACACACACACGGTAAGACTGTAATCGTAACTGCACCAACATAGTTTTCATTATTTACTTCATAGGCAAATTGGGGTGTTTGTGTGTAATAAATGAATAAAAATAGTGAACAGACAACAAACTTTTGAGCCATAAATTTTAAGAAAGGTCTTTGGAAAATGGAAGCTAGAACAATATACGTATAAAACATGAGGTTTTCGGTGGTAATTGAGGCATCCATTCTCATTCCAGCAAGGGGGAAACGGGTACCTTGTTCCTTCCCCCAACAGACGTCTCACTAAAACCATCCTAAAATCCTCAACTCTTCTTTTTTTAAGGCAGACAGCTTCATTTTTTAGTCCACTGGGCCCAGAAGTCAAACTTTGCAGTTCATTTGATTTCTGGTTTTAAACCAGCTCTTTTGATTATTATTATTAAACCCCCTTTGCCCCCACCTCCATCCGGATAGTCTGCTTCTAGCACTTCAGCTTCAGACTTGATCTTTAAAAAAACAAATAAATCCTTATTTCTTCCCTTTCCACTTAAACCCACCATGACGCCAGCGTGAGAATGGAGGGATTAACTTGCAAAATATAATTAGGTTACCTACAAACTTTAGAATCCGCGGGAAGGAGAAGATCCCGGGTCCACGCAAGCTTTTCTCCTCCTTTAGATCCATTCCCAGGAATTACTTCTCTTTATCTTTTCTTTAAACCTCTTTTTAAGGCAGAATTCCCCCGTCTTCCCAAACCAAACCCCCCATGATGATAAAGAAAGGAAACTTACTGTGGCTTTTGTTTTTTTGTGGTTTTGGTTGTGTTTTTTCTTCAGCAGGACTTCCCCGCTGCTTCGCCCAGGCAGACTTCCAGGGTCATTCCAGAGTGAAGTTTTAAGTCCGGCTTTAATAGCTCCCAAGCGCCGGGGAGAAGCCCCTTGCCTTCATCGCCGCGCCCCTCGGCCCCGGGGGCGACCCCTCTCCATCCTAGGCGGCTGCAGCTGCCGGCGGGCCATGCTGGAAGTGGTGCCAGCGCCTCCGCGAAGAGATCGGGCTGGCAAGGCAGGCAGGCAAGGCAGGCTGGCCGGTCCAGGCGAGGGAGGCGGTAGCTTCGCATGCGCCGCCTCTCTCTCTCTCTCTCTCTCCCCGGCGCTCGCTGGCTGCACTCTCGCTGCGCCCTCGCCCTCCATTCCGCTCGCCTGGCGCTGGCGGCGCTTGCCGAGGCGCCAGAGCTGTGGGGCAGCGACCCCTGCTGGCCGCGCGCGGAAACGCCAGAGGCGCTGGGGGAGGGAGAAAGAAAACCCCAGAGGGGGGCGAGGCGGGCGGGCGGGGGCGCTTGTGGGGGGGGGGGGCGGCGCCGAGAGAACTTTCCAGAAACTTTGGGAGTTCGGGGAGGAGAAGGGAATGGGGTCCCTTTCGGCTTCCGAGACTGCAGTAGGACTTCCGGCGCAGAGGCGCTCTTCTTGCCTCTGCCTCAGCAGGAACGTGGGAACCGGCCTTACACGCGAGTCAGGCCCTCAGTGCGTCTGAGCCAGTGTGGGCGGCACGGGCTGGCAGGGACCTCGCGGCGTTCCAGGCAGGAAGGGAACCGGCGGGGGCCAAATTTGTTGCGCTTTCAAAGCAGTTTTGAGCTGGAAGCTCCTCGCAGGGGTTTATTGCTCAGGGCGCAAATTTTTCATCTTAAGGGTTCGAAAGATTTCGGCATTGCAGGGGGCTGGACTAGATGACCATAGGGCAGGGCCGGATTTAGGTTTGATGCGGCCGTAAGCTATTGAAGGTAATGGGGCCCTTTTGATGTCCAGCTGTCCTTTGCCAACAACCAGTTGTTGCTTTTGTGAGTGTGTGTGTTGAATATATGCTATATGGTAATTTATGGACCTAATAGGTATCTAAATTGGGATGCAGGTGGCTCTGTGGGTTAAACCACAGAGCCTAGGACTTGCCAATCAGAAGGTCGGCGGTTCGAATCCCCGCGACAGGGTAAGCTCCCGTTGCTCGGTCCCTGCTCCTGCCAACCTAGCAGTTTGAAAGCACGTCAAAGTGCAAGTAGATAAATAGGTACCACAGCGTTTCCGTGCGCTGCTCTGGTTCGCCAGAAGCGGCTTAGTCGTGCTGGCCACATGACCTGGAAGCTGTACGCCGGCTCCCTTGGCCAATAAAGCGAGATGAGAGCCGCAACCCGAGAGTCGGCCACGACTGGACCTAATGGTCAGGGGTCCCTTTACCTTTAATAGGTATCTAAAGCCATTTGCACATAACAAAATATGTATTTTATCAAAGTAATTGTTGAACTGAAATACAATTAAGAAGAAGTATATTAATAGTGAAATAATTATTAAGCTCTAACTTAAAATGATTTGGGGCCCAGAACACAATACAAACACTGCTGCTGTATGTAGGTTTTATTTTATTTGTTTTTTATCTTATATTTTGGAAATGTACATCCAGGTTGTTTTTTTCCTTTAGTTTTTTTTGGGGGGGGCAAGAGATTGGGGCCCTAAACTATAGCTTGTTTAGCTTATATGTAAATCCGGCACTGCCTTTGGGACCCTTCCAACGCTACAATTCTAGGATTCTGTGTTAGACTGCGGACCACAAGCGCTTACCTGGGAGTAAGTGCCATTGAACTCAGCAGGACACTCTGCTGAGTAAGCACACAGAAAGCTCTGGGGGACTTAACAGTCCTGGGTAATATTTCTGTTGCACCCCGCTCGGAGCGCGCTTTGTAGAGAAAAGCCATGCAATAAAATTAAAAGTGATGAGGAAAATAAAGGTGGAACCCACCCCCCCTTTTTTTCTAGGAAGGAGTTGTTGCTTCCGGTGGTTTTGATACTGACAAAAGAAAGCACATCGTTCCTTCAAGGCACCTCTGCGGAGTTTTGAGGAAATTTACTTAAGCTTTATTCAGTTAATTAAAACCCAGCAGATTAATCCCTAGACTCTCATCATGAGATTGCAGAGCACGGGGCCATACCACTGGCAAGTGCGGCGGATCAGTGCCGCCGCGTACTCTGTGCGTGTATCGAGTTTGGGGACTGACACAGAATCGTCATGCGCCCAGTTATTGTAGTCCAGGGGTCAGCAACCTTTTTCAGCCGTGGGCCGGTCCACCATCCCTCAGACCATGTGGTGGGCTGGACTATATTTTGAAAAAATATATATGAATGAATTCCTATGCCCCACAAATAACCCAGAGATGCATTTTAAATGAAAGCACACATTCTGCTCATGTAAAAACACCAGGCAGGCCACACAAATAACCCAGAGGTGCATTTTAAATAAAAGGACATATTCTACTCATGTAAAAACATGCTGATTCCCGGACCGTCCGTGGGCCGGATTGGGAAGGTGATTGGGCCATATCCAGCCCCCGGGCCTTAGTTTGCCTACCTCTGTATGTAGTCCTTGCAGGATGTAGACCCAGAGGCAGCTGACCTGACCCTGGCCGCATTCATGCACTATGACAACCACTTGAAACAGTCATGGCTTCCCACAGAGAATT
Source organism: Podarcis siculus (assembly GCA_034642415.1). Taxonomy (NCBI): domain Eukaryota; kingdom Metazoa; phylum Chordata; class Lepidosauria; order Squamata; family Lacertidae; genus Podarcis; species Podarcis siculus. The sequence goes on along the minus strand of JAXCMG010000017.1, from coordinate 5,761,564 downwards.
CTGGGAGCTGTGCTTTGCTAAAGGTGCTGGGAGCTGCCAGAAAACCTCCTTGTGCACCTTTTGGAGCTACAATTCCCAGACTGGTTTAACCAGTGCTCTTTTACTTTTTTTTTAAAAAGAGGCCCTGGAACTCTTCGGTCTTACAGTTCTGTGAAGGGAATAGGGGTCTCCTAACAACTCTCGGGGGACGTGGGTGGCACTGTGGGTTAAACCACAGAGCCTAGAACTTGCCGATCAGAAGGTCGGCGGTTTGAATCCTGGCGACAGGGTGAGCTCCCGTTGCTCGGTCCCTGCTCCTGCCAACCTAGCAGTTCAAAAGCACGTCAAAGTGCAAGTAGATAAATAGGTACTGCTCTGGCGGGAAGGTAAATGGTGTTTCCGTGTGCTGCTCTGGTTCGCCAGAAGCGGCTTAGTCATGCTGGCCACATGACCCGGAAGCTGTACGCCAGCTCCCTCGGCCAATAAAGCGAGATGAGCGCCGCAACCCCAGAGTCGGTCATGACTGGACCTAATGGTCAGGGGTCCCTTTACCTTTAACAACCCTCGGCACTCTTATCAAGCTCCCATAATTCTTTGGAAAGAAAGAAAGAGCTGAACTTTTTGGGTAACCTTCCAGATATTTGCTGAACGGCAAAAGACTAGAAGATCGTTGCGTAATCTTCACAGTTTAGGCAACACCACCCTCTGCTGGTCGAAGAGGATATTGCGGTGTGTAGGTTGGTGGACAGTGACATTTAATTAGTAACTTGCGGCATTCAGTCCATTTTCATTTGATGCTTCAAAGGCTAATTAAGCCCTGGGACCTATGCACCTGAGAGCACTTGCTCCAATTACATTACTCCTTCCCTTGTTTTTTCTTTATAATGGATTCCTCCCCACCCCACATTTATATCATTTCAACTCAGAACTCATTGCAAGTTCTTTCAAGTGTTCTGTACACATATAGTCCCTATGGCTCCGTTGCAACTTTCGTCCATTTATCTCCCAGACTTCCTTCGAGTCCCCAGTCCTGCCCTATCCCCACTGGAGAGGGTTGTGGCGAAGGCTGGATTAGACTGGCCTATGGAGACAGGCTGCCTTGTGAGCTTGAACCTGGGTCTCCCCAGGACTCATCAGACACTTTAACCACTACACCCCACTGCCCATTATAGCTTATTCCAGAGGACCTTCCTGAACTGCAGCTCCTATCTTATAGCCTACAAATTATAGCAGGCAAACTCTGGCCCTCCAGATGTTTTGGAACTACAATTCCCATCATCCCTAGCTAACAGGACCAGTGGTCAGGGATGATGGGAATTGTAGTCTCAGAACATCTGGAGGGCCAGAGTTTGCCTATGCCTGTCTTATAGGATCATAGAGTTGGAAGGGACCCCGAGGGTCATCTAGTCCAGTGTTTCCCAACCTTGTGCCTCCAGCTGTTTTTGGACTACAATTCCCATCATCCCTTGCCACTGGTCTTGCTAGTCAGGGATGATGGGAGTTGTAGTTCAAAAACAGCTGGAGGCACAAGGTTGGGAAACACTGATCTAGTCCAACCCCTTGCAATGCAGGAATCTTAACTTAGGCATCCATGGCATGTGGCCCTCCAACCTGGTGGGACGACTGCAGCCTTCTTTCCCAAGGCCTGGGGCAGGGGGAATAAGATAACTGGGGGTCCAGACTGGACTCAATATGCGGGTTGAAGTTGTTCTTGGGGAAACAGTTGAGGAAACCCTGACACATGATTCCTCAGCCCTCCAAGACTTCAGCTCCACAGGCCCCCCCCCCCCAGCCTCTTTCCTCCAGGGCCGGAGTCAGACAGGATCTTGACAACATTGTTTAGGGTTGCAAGGGCACCCATAGCCGCTAGAGTCAGTGAACGTTAGAAAATCAGTAAAATGGTAGAATTTAGGTCATATTTGGGACATTGAAGGGGAAATGCAGGCTGCAGCATGGGAATTCCTGGGTTTAGTCTATGCCAACTGGCCTGTCTGGGCCAGTTGAGTACAAGCCATTATGAAATGATGGTGACACATCAAAGAAAGATCCATGGATCTGTGCAAAATAGGGTTTCCAAGGTTACCGGGGGGGCATGGTGTCCTGCAGGAAAAATGCATCCCCTAGCAAATGTTCTTGGGGAGGAAAAAGGAGATGCCAGAATTGGAAGCAAAGGCCATGTGGGGCAGAACCATCTTGGCAGGCTGGGACAGAGGCAAGGACATGGTGTGCGGGATTTTGGACTCCAGCGCTGCACTGTGAAGTGAAGGACATGAGGCAGGAGTTGGGAATGCAGGTGAGCTGCGCACAGGTGAGCTGCAAGCAAGCTGCCGGCCAGCTCTGTGGAGGCTCCTTTTATTGACACAATATGCAAACCCAGGCCGATACATTTGGACTGTGACCTTTACACATCTTCCGTCCCAAGATCGTGGGGTGGTACAAAGTTATTTTGGCACCTGTTTCCACCGTGTCGTTTTCCCCTTGCACAGTGTATGACGAAGGAGACAAAGGTCTCAGAGACAAAGGTCACAGACAGGACAAGGCAGACTACTGAGATCGCAAAAGGTTAGGCAGAGGGCAAGATGTTCAGACAGCTGTGGCTTTATCTGTGAGGGGGAGTGTGCACTGCACCCCAAGGCCACGCATGCAGGTAGCTGAGGCTGCCCGCGGGCGGGGAGTGTGCTCCGCACCCAGCGAACATTCCTACAGCACTGCTTTTGGGGAACAAGCCCCCCTTGGGATATAAAGCTGTGAACTTTCTTCCCCCACCTAGATCCAGGTGTAGATAGTTGTAAAATGAACCATACGTCTTAAAACACTACACTCTCTGCTGTGCCTGCATTCCCAACTGAAACACCCCTGGAATCTCACTACCGATCAGCAGAGGTTGGAGGTGGTGTGCAACCTTTGTAAGAATATCTCCATGTTTACAAAGCTAGCTCCACCCACGTTTTACAGGCAGGGAGGGGTCTTCTTCCCCACAGAGGGGAGATGAAAGCGAAAGAGGGTCCAATGCTGCAGCCACTTAGCCTTTTACCCCAGCTTAACCAAATATTAGAAGATTCAAGCTAAACTGTATTACTTGCTACAACAGTAGGCAATGCTAGCCACCAACTGAGAAGGCTTTAAAAGAAGATTAGACAAACTCAAAGAGTAGAGAGCTATCTATGGCTAGCTATAGTGCTGGACGCAGCAATGCTTCTGAGTGCTGGTTGCTAAAAAGCACCAGAAGGGAGAGTACTCTTGTGCTCAAATCCTGCTCGCTGGTTTCCCACAGGCACCATCTGGTTGGCCACTGGATGGGTCATTGGCCTGATCCAGCAGGCTGTTCTTATGTTCTTAAGTGCTGCTTCCACTCTAGTCCTCATCCTCCAGCTCCAATCCGGCTGCTAGACTTGGAGGAGCCATCTCTACGTTGACCTCCTTCCTGCTTTCTTTAAGGAAAGCATTGCAAGCCACAGCTAAATGCCAAAGGCCTCCAAGTCATTGAGAGAAATCCTTGTCGTCCCAGATGGTAGCTGCATCTCTGCTGCCATAGGGATTGAGCCATGCATGTCCATGTTATCAGGTTGGCCACTGCCCCTCGCAAGAGGCGTCTCGTGCATCTCCAGCCGGGGGTGTCATTGCCCCCAAGAGCACCAGTGGCAGCGGGAGGCAGGGGTTTTCACTCCCCAAACAACACATTATGGCACACTTAGATGGAGTCAGTTCAATGTTTGGGTGTGTGTCAGCAAGGCCTCCCCTCAGGTCTCCTTCACATGCAGAATGAATGGGCATGAGGTTGCAGTATTGGGTCCGCAGGCTCCCCCCATGGAACAGTGCACAGAGAGACCAGAACACATACAGCTGTGCACATTTGGAAACCACGTGCAAAGCAAGTGCATGCGAATCAGGCTTTGGTACGGCAATGGCTGAGTGGTAAGGGAAGGGTTAGTCTTCTGAGCAATTCCAAAAGATTACGGGTTTAAAAGGATTTAGATCTTCTCCAAGTCAGTTCGCAGTAAAAACACGGAAAGCTAAGCATGCAACAAGAACAGATTCAGCTACGTTGAAGCCATTTGCAACTGCTGACTCAAACCAGTGATTGGCTCTTTAACGTTTAAAAGCTTTGAGAATTGCAACGGCAAAGTCTACCTTCAACAGGGGTCTCTAGGGTGAGAGTGGGCACAGCCACCTGCATTTATTCTGGAGGAGCCCTATTAAATCCCATACGACGTCTACAGCGTAAGTGATTTGTGGAAAGCATCCTTGGCGTTCTCCCCAGGGTCTGCTAAAGCAATACATCGTCTGTATATCAGCCCTTGGTACATTTGGGGTTGGTACAATTAGGACTAAATTACTGTTACATCATCAGACTTTGCGAAGAGTCATCTCTCCAGCAGCTTCTTGGAAATCGTGGCTAGAAAAATTGCCCAGGCAAATTAAACAGAAGAGAATTGCCACCTTAATTCCCTGGTTCAAAGCATCCTCCTTGTTCCTTAAATCTTGCAACTTTGACTAAAGGCCATTTCACACATTACAAACAATCTAGGGTTGCCCTTTTCCTTTAGGTATTCATTTTCACCTTTAGCACCCTAAACAATTTGAGAGCAGGTCGTCTTAAGGACCAGCTGCATCCATATGAACCTGCCTGGGTTGTAAAATGGACTTTCGGAGACCCTGTTTTCTAGACCACCAATACAATATCTTTGATGGGCAGCAACCAGAGATGGGGCTTTTTAGTGGTGACTCCACATCTTTGGAATTCCTTCCCCAGGGAAATATGCATAAACCCATCAATGCTATAAACATAACCCATGCTCTTTCCTCATTACATCCATATTTCTGGATTGCTTCTTGGTCTGTTTATTGTATTAGAGCAATGGCAGCAACATAGCTACAATAATATATACACATCATGGTGATTCTTGATATGTTTATCATATTCCAGAAGATGCTGTATCAACAAAACATGCAGCGGCTATATTGGTCAGAAAGGGAGGTTGAAAGTGTTAAGTTCCAGTTTGGGCAGCAACCAGTGGTTTTATGTCTGTTATTCTGCAAAGTGCCATGTTCATGAAATATGTTACATAAAGAATAACAGTGGTGAATAGAACAGCTTTCTATCCAGTTGTTTCTGCTTTTCATGTATTGTTTCCAGATGAGCAATTGAGTTATGACTTTGTATAAGCATTCTTTCTGCCTGTAGGTAAGCGATGAGCTAGGGCTGCCATGTTTCAAAAAGTGAAAATCCGGACACAAAAGTTGTTGAGCTTTTTAAAGTTTTGCCCAAAGTTCTTGAGCTCCTTTTGCAAAATCAAAGAAAAAAAAAAGAAGTAATCAAGTTTTTGAGCTATTTTTAAGGAGATTCGCCAAATTGTAGACTTTCAACATACATCCAGATTTTCCTAGACATTTTAGTGATTTCCACCCGGACACTGATTCCAGCTGCCATATTTCAGCTATGTCTGGGAAATTCGGGACGTACAGCAACCCTAGAGGAGCAAGTAGCTACCTACCCTTCTGCCTCAATTCAGAACAGGCCCACCTCAAATTAGGATAACTGGGATCCATTGGGACTGGGCTCAAATCAAACAATTTAAACTCAGACCCACTGCACACAGCTGCCGCCCAATCAGCGGCAGGGTGGGGCCTAAAGGCCTTCCAGGCCCCAATTCCACCCCCACCCCCCAAGAATCCCACTTTTCAGACTTAATTGGATGGGAAGGAAATCTTCTGGCAGCAGAGGGCTCAGCCTTAAAGTCTGGATGCTCTTCCACTGCAGACAGGAAGAATGCAGTTCTTCATTTCCCCTGGCTCAATCCACTGACCCAGAATGCACTGGTAAGTGCATTTCTCGTGCTTCCTGCTGGCAATGAGCCCTCCCTGCCCTCGCTTGCACTCCCAGGCTCCATGAGACGTATAGAAGACTTCCCACCAAATTAGAAATCTGAAATAAGAACCAATAAGAACCTGCATGGACCACCAAAAAGGGGGAAAGGTAAATGCTTGCCAAACTTCTTGGCTGGTGCATCAAAGGAGCCCTCTATTTCCAGACCAGAAACAGCTGTACTCTGGTCCCATAGGGGCCAGCAAGTTATATTTTCTGTGGTCTTAAGCTCACTTCAGTGCAGTAAGGAAAGAATCACAGTCATCACAGCAATGATACCCATGTCCGAGAGATGATTCTAACATAAAGATTATGATAGCTTTTCACTGATCCTTCCCTTATCATGCAGCTAGAAAAAAATGAGCAGTGATAAAGGTAGTATGGTAAAAATAATGGCAGGTGTTCATAATGTCTTCTTGGATTCCTCAGTAAGAGAACCATTGTTTGGTGTCTGAGTGGTGCTGTGTCTGTTTAAAGGTGTGCTTGACAAGCATCTACATGTTAGACCTCTTGCCTTTGTCTGTAAACAGCTGGCCATCTCCAGCTTTGTCGTTTTTAGGAGACGCTGCTGCTTCCCCCTCAAAAGCATCATCGAGTTCTCCAGTAACACTGCGGTAGGATGGAGGAATAGATTCCAAGGATGTTGTGTGGGACTTGTCTGTGTCTGTGATATAGTTTTCATTCATTAGCTGCGCAAGGAGACCTTCCTGCTCCGGAGCATCTTCGTCAAGGATATCTCCATCGCTGGTTTTGTGTCGGTGTAAGAAAGAGGCCTGCTTCATGGAACGCTGGAGCAAATGACTCCGGAAGGCCTTCTGTATAACAGCGGCAGACGCCTCCTCATATTTCCACCTGAGCGTGGTGGTGATTGGCTCGTAAGAAGCCTTGGACGGGTTTGCTGCCATGAATTTCTCCTCCATTTGTTGCTTAAGGGTATCCATCTCTCCAGAGTCTCCAAGAACCCTTTTGGTGAAAGCAAAGAGGATGTCCAAGCAGTGGATCCTATCCCCAGTTACCATGGGAAGATCCATGGCCATCAGCTCAAGCACATTTGGCTTCTGTATGCGCAAGGGCTCTGCCAGCGCATGAGCAAAGTTAGAAAGTTCGGAGAATGAAATAAACTGGGTAGCTTTAGGGTCAAACTTCTCCCACACTTCATAAAACATTTCGAAGTCATCGTCACCTAAAGGTTCAGTGCTCTCTTCTGTGGCAACGTTGAAGTTCTCCAGAATAACTGCAATGTACATATTAACAACTATGAGAAAGGATATAATTATGTAAGTAACAAAGAACAGGATGCCTACGGCTGGGCTCCCACAGTCACCCTTGGAGAAAGTTGACGTCATGCCGAGGTTCGGGTCACAGAATGGAGGCCCAGTGTTCAATATGGGGCTGAGGAGTCCATCCCAGCCAGCAGACGTGGTGATTTCGAAGAGGCAGAGCATGCTGTTGGCAAAGGTCTCAAAGTTGAACATGTCATCAATCCCATCCTCCTTTTTGACGTAGGCAAAGTTGGCCATGCCAAAAATGGCGTAAATGAACATGACTAGGAAAAGCAGGAGGCCAATGTTGAACAAGGCAGGGAGGGACATCATCAAGGCGAAGAGAAGAGTCCTGATCCCTCTGGCAGATCGGATCAGGCGGAGTATTCGCCCTATTCGCACCAGACGTATCACCCGGAAAAGTGTAGGCGAAAATGAAACCACAATGCCAGAAAGCAGGCTGCCTGAAGGGGAGAAATAAGCAACGAAAATCTTGAATGAACTAAATGGCTGCTCAGCAGGCTAACCCTTAATTGTTTAAAGTTAAAAGAAGTCCAGCAAGGGGTCACTTCTGAATTTTCTATTGTATTCCTAATACAATATTGTTGCTGGTGTCTGATCCCCTCCTGGGGGCTTTTAAAACATAGTTTTGGAAGTGGGAGTCATAGTTCTAAAATGCCATGTAATTAATTTTGGGCACAGTTCAGCTAGGGTTGAGCACTTTAAAAATCCAATTTCTCAGGGTTTCCTCTCTGGTGGACTCCATATGGCAACCTCAGGGGACACAATCCATCTTTGGCCACAGCTCCCAGGTGTTCCTGGGACACCAGACATTGACATCATATTTGACATATGTGGCTGTACCTAAAGAATTATCAGAACTGTTGTTTGCCCCCTGGCAGAGCTACAATTCCAGCACCCTTAACAAATTACCATTTATTGGATTCTTTGGAGGAAGTCATGTACTGTATTTTTTGCTCTGTAAGACTCACTTTTTCCCTCCTAAAAAGTAAGGGGAAATGTGTGTGTGTGTTATGGAGCGAATGCAGGCTGCGCAGCTATCCCAGAAGCCGGAACAGCAAGAGGGATTGCTGCTTTCACTGCGCAGCGATCCCTCTTGCTGTTCTGACTTCTGAGATTCAGAATTTTTTTCCCCTTGTTTTTCTCCTCCAAAAACTAGGTGTGTCTTGTGCGTCTTATAGAGTGAAAAATACGGTAATTCAAATGTGAGGTGTATGTGATGAGGTTTAAAATGCTTCAACTCTGGTTGGGTTGCTAAGAGCTAGGCAAGAGCACATTCTTCTGTAGCGACTTACCAACAATTGACATGATCACAACCACCAGGTCAAAAATGTTCCATCCGTTGGTGAAGTAGTAGTATCTCAAAGCCACCAGCTTCATGACACACTCTATTGTGAAGACGACGATAAAGAGGATGTTTATTTTGTTAAGAACAAATGTCTTCCCTTCGGACTGGTCATCTGACTCCACCATCATCGTCACCATATTAAGGCAGATGAGGGCCATGATGGCAACATCGAAAGCTTGGCGAGTTACGATGTCGAAGAGGAATCCTTGGTATTTGTTCTAAAGGCAAGGGGAGAAAGATTCTCCAGGATTTGATGTAGAATCAATACAAAGCTATCTGTTATCCTTCAATAATTTAGTCAGACAACAACATATCAAAATTTGCTTAAACCAAAAAAAAAAAAAAAAAAAAAAGGAAGGAAGGAAGGAACAATCAAATATCCCTTTCAAGTGGAAAGAGGTGTCTTTCATTTGTTATTGGGGGCCTTCCCACAGCAAGTGGAATTTCGAGTTAAATGTAAAAAAGAGAGAGGATATTCTGGCATTTCTATGAGAATGCTGCTGTGCTGATGCCATGAAAATCCTTGCATGCCTGAGCCTGAGCTTACACAATAAACTCACATCTGGAAGCACCCTGAGTCCTGTCACTGCTTCCAATATACTGAAGGAAATGTGAGATTACTTACAATTTATCCAACGGAAGCATTCACTCACTGCCTTTAATATTTCCATTTAATTCCCTATTGCAATAACATACCAGAGTGCTCTTAATTCTCAGTCCCAATATTAAACTTTGTATTCACCAACTAAGTTTGCTCTGCCTCAATCAGTCTATTAATCATACATTAGCTCTGGGGTTTGGAACTTAATAGGTTAAGTTGTTCCCATGATGCCTCAACATTCTGACGTCAGCTTTCGAAGCTGGGAGGAGTTTTCTCTCTTCCTCTCTGTCTTTGAGGGAGAAGGACGCAGTTTGTCATGGCTGCAAGAAGTCCTGGGGTTTTTCTGAGGAATGTCGAATAAAGAACTGTAAATAGACAAACCGGTACTCTGTGTGTTTGTCTGATGCTAAGTGACAGCTTTGCCGCTGTGTTCACTCTGCGGAGGCGTGACTGGAGAAAGCAGAGAATGCGCAGAGGAAGCGCGCCGGACTGCTATAAGGAGCTAAGTTGGATCGTAAATCAATTAGCAGGTCACGCTCTAATCAATAAATCTACATTAGCAGCCTTATTCCTTTTTACATTTCTGTTCACCTACTGGAAGTCTTTCGTCTAGAACAGTTGACATGTACTCACCAGTGGCCGTGGGATGGGTTTTTGAGGTTTCTTGGACCCCAGTTTCTTCATGGCATTATAATATTTTTTTTGTTCCTCCGTCATGAAGATGTCTTCTCCACCAAACTGCAAGGAGATAAGACAACTAACATTGTTGGGTGCATATTATATATTGTTTGGCAACAAGAGGGGCTTGAGCACCAGAGCACTCTCCCCTCCTGCAGTTTCCTGTACAACTGGTGCTCAGAAACATGCACCTCCTGTTCTAATGCTGCCTTTTGCCAGCAAAGAGCAAGCACAGGGCTGATTTCCCATTTGGGATAAGAGATGCTTTAGGGATGTTGGAGAATTCCAACAAAAAAGGAAGAAGATATGTAAAGGGCTGAGTTTCATGCATTCACCTGGGATCAGAAACGGAAATCAGTCAATGAATTCAATTGGTATCTGTTTGCATTTTTGTTAATAATAATAATAATAATAATAATAATAAATTTATACCCCAGCCACTCTGGGCAACTCCTAACAGAATTAAAAGCACACAAAAACCTCAGACATTAAAAACTTCCCTAAACATTCCCTAAACACTGAAATTAAAAGACGCCTGCTTCTTGGGAGAAAAGCAATGACAAATCTAGACAGCATCTTAAAAAGCAGGGACATCACCTTGCCAACAAAGGTCTGTATAGTTAAAGCTCTGGTTTTCCCAGTAGTGATGTATGGAAGTGAGAGCTGGACCATAAAGAAGGCCGATTGCTGAAGAATTGATGCTTTTGAATTATGGTGCTGGAGGAGACTCCTGAGAGTCCCATGGACTCCAAGAAGATCAAACCTATCCATTCTGAAGGAGATCAGCCCTGAGTGCTTACTGGAAGGACAGATCGTGAAGCTGAGGCTCCAAGACTTTGGCCACCTCAGGAGAAGAGAAGACTCCCTGGAAAAGACCCTGATGTTGGGAAAGATGGAGGGCACGAGGAGAAGGGGACGACAGAGGACGAGATGGTTGGACAGTGTTCTCGAAGCTACCAGCATGAGTTTGACCAAACTGCGGGAGGCAGTGGAAGACAGGAGTGCCTGGCGTGCTCTGGTCCAGGGGGTCACAAAGAGTCGGACACGACTAAATGACTAAACAACAACAAACATTGTTTCATTTCCTTTACACTGAAATGAACGTGAGTAGGCAGCAAGGGGAATAACATAGAATTTTGAAGAAACTGAACTGCAGTAGAACAGAAATGGCACAGATTGTGATGAATACAGGTTGGAATGGAAATCACTGCCTTCTTACATCCCTAATCCTTCTGTTGCCTTTTTTCCTCAAAGAGGCTTATATCTTAACTTAATGCTTCAGTGCTTCAGTCAGAGATAAGGGATCTTTTTAGCTGTTATATGATGTCAGGTGACTGGCAGGTGGGCGTGGTTCTCCCGATACAGCCTGTGGGCCCAACAGAAAGGCCTGCTGAGTCTAATTAAGCCTAATTAAGGTCAGAGTTTCCCCATCAGAAGCATGAATTTTCTTTCACTAATGGAGGCTGGTCCAGTAGAAGGTACCCATCGAACTAGTCTGATTCTTTAAGGGTTCACTTTCAAGAGGCGTAAGGAAACAAAAACACTTTCTAGATACTTACCTTTTTCTTTTGTTGATTAAAATTATCAATAATGACGCCAACGAAAAGGTTCAGAGTGAAGAAGGAGCCACAGATGATAAAAACCACAAAATAGATGTACATATATTTGTTAGCTTCCCATTTGGGCTGGTATTCCACCTGCAAATACGAAAAGCACATTGAAACATGACTGAGAAAAGAAAAGGGAAAAAGGAGAGAAAGGCAATTAAAGTGGGTAGGTTTGTGGCAACCCCTTGTTAACATTTTTCTCATTGGTTGCCGTACCAAGAGATGGTGGCTGCCTTTGGAGCTAAGCGGCTATAGCGCTGTCTCTGAGCAATTATCCAGAGAGGTTTGCAAGAGGGAAGTAGACATTTATCATGGGATCACTGAAGTTGCCCTCTGCCTCATTTACAAATGTCTTCCCATTGCCACAGTAAGTCACTTATGATGAATCTGCTTATAGCTCATTCTTTCACTAAGACAATCAGAGCAGTTTATATATGGAGAGGCCCAGATAGGCTCCCATCCAGACTGCTTACAGGAGCAAACCTCTTTTGCTGCAGCAGTAGAACTGTGCCATGTACCTTTCATGGGGCAAGGAAAGCTTAACACATTACTGCGGATGGGGGGAAAGGTTGGTTCAGTTTGCCTTTAAAGGCAAACTTTTGTCATTTGTGTAGCCTTATTAGACTTTACCAATTGGTGGGCTCTGCATTGCTCCCGGACGGGAGGAAGGAAGTCAAATGACACCGAGGGTTGGTTCAGAGAAAGAGTTCTTTATTTCTGCTCTCCGGAGCAGCAGAAAGGCACTTGCGTGGTCAGTCCACAGCAAGTCCAAAGAAATGAGAAATTTCATTCAGTATATATATCCTCCAGGTACCCTCTCCCCCTTCCCCAGGAATCCAGCCACGTCAGCTTATATACGCAGGTTGACATCACAGATGTTCCTGCTCCGGTACTCTTAACCATAAAAGGGCTTTCCTTCCTGTATTCCTGACCATAAAAGGGTATTCCTGTTCCTATATTCTTATCTTGGAACAAGAGGTCACCAACTCCAAAAACATACTCTGGCGCTGTTCCCGGACTAGGTCTGTGCGTCAGAGTGTGGTCAGGACATAAAGATAAGACCTAGACATGTCATCCCTACTCCACTGGAACAGCCAAGGTCATCCATTGCCGTGACTGATAAAGGAGAGAGCTTTGTTTATACAGCTGTGTTCTTGTTATGCATTTTGCTCAACAGCTCAAGTTAATGCATTTTAGAAATGCTCCCTTGGAGCATTCTCCCTTGGAGAAAGAAGAAAAGGGGGTTGGGGTTGGGTCCGTTTCAAACTGACAACACAGAAACCCATTCCTTCATTTGCACTTTCCAAAACAATATCCAAACTGAAACAAAGCCATCCTTCAATATTCACACTTCTCCAGATTTGGCAGTACAGATCTCCAACACGTGTAAAAAAAAAATGCACATACTAGGTTAAACTGGGAATATAAAAATGCTTATATTCATTAAAATAGCATACAAACATGCGTTATATTTGGGGAAATTGCTTTGCAAAACTGTATATCTTAGGGAAACTTGCACACAAACGTGTGTACATTAGGAGAAATTTGCTGATGAATTTTCAGGAGGATTTTGGCAAAAAAAGGAAACTTATGTGGAAATATGAAGAACAGAACTTAAGATTGGAAAACTGAGGAACTGAGAGAAACTGCAACTTACATTTTCAGCCCTGGCTACCCATTACCCTCCTAATATATATCTGTGTTGTATTCCTCTCCCGGACCTATTTTTTTCCTGTGGAGGAAATGTTATATAGATTTCCCAGTTTCCCCACTCCAGATGGCAAATCTGTGGGGAGGAGCTTTAAGCAGCTGCTGCCCCTCTCAGTCACAACTTCCAAGAGAGACTGTTCACAGAGCTCCTGTGCTATGCCTAGTTTGGCTCCCTGCCTTCACACAACACATTTGTCAGAAAGCCCAACCCTGTATAAAACCGATCACTGTGGGAAAGCCTAACCATATTAAACTGGAATTTAGGGAAACAGTGCTGCCCCACATAAAAGGACAACCCCTTTCTGAGAACTTTACAGCTCCATTACGCCTGTTTTGAATTGGCCCTTCAGGATCTCGTACTGTGTGGTGCAAAATTGATTTGTCTCCTGTTTGGGTTTTCCTTAACAATATTTGAAAGACTGTTTTCGGTTTTTTGCCTGTGCTGAAGGCAGGCTAGATCACCCAGGGTGACTTAGCGAGACCTTTTGCTGGGTCTTGAAAAGGCAAGTGTTTGATAATTACAGTTAATTGACACTGCAGGAGCAAGACTGCTATGTACAAAGCTGACCTCCCAGGCTGCCTGCCCAATTTAACCCCTTTATTTACAGCTTTGTTCTATGAAAATGATCACACTTAGGCACTCCGAGGGCTACATTAGATCATGTTGTGCTAAATGTTACCCTGCCTTGCTCCAAATCACTGGCTGCCGTGGTGGGTGGTTCTGGGAAATAAAGAACACTTTGATGGCAAAACAAGGGTGAATTCTACTAGATGTTACTGAGAGAAATGGAGGACATTAGACTGGATAAGCCTGAGCTAGACACACAACTGTCGTTTTCAGTGCAGCCATAATAATAATAATAATAATAATAATAATAATAATAATAATAATAATAATAATAATAATAATTTATTGTTTGTACCATACTCCTCTGACTGGGTTGCCCGTCTCACTGGGTTGTATATACTTCCAGCATATACAAAAACAAAACATTAAACATTAAAAAAGCCTCCCTATACTGGGCTGCCTTCAGATGTCTTCTAAAAGTTGTATAGTTATTTATCTCCTTGACATCTGATGGGAGGGCGTTCCACAGGGAGGGCACCGCTACCAAGAAGGCCCTCTGCCTGGTTCCCTGTAACTTCACTTCTCAGTGTGAGGGAACCGGCAGAAGGCCTCTCAGAGCAACATGCCATACACACTGACATTAATTTAGTTTGACTCTTGAGCGGGTTGCGTTACATTACTATTACACCACTGAGCAGGTGAAAAGAAGAGATGAATGAGCACGTGCATTTCTGTAACTTACATCAGTTGAATCTGCTGCTGCGTACATTATATCCATCCAACCTTTGAAAGTCGCCTAGAGAAAAAACAGACTAATATAAATACGATTAAGGTACGTCAATAGGTGTGCTGAAAGAGGGTGGGAAAAACCTAGTGAATCTTTTTGAATTCTTTGCATCAGTCTTCACTCAGAATATATTGTGCAGATATCCACACCTGCCTTTGAGTAAATATAGGCCAGTGACCCATAGGATGCTGGTTTCTTAGATATGATGCCAGTCCTGCTCAGCTCAGGCTGTGAGGCACCAGCATTGATGAGCTAGCCAAATGTCAGTGGAAGAAAGCATGCTTTGCACACAAGACTCTCCGTTTCAGTCCCTGACATCTTCAGTTGATAAACTTAAGTAGCAAAACTTAGAAAGACCCTCACCTGAGACCTTGGAGAGCCAGTCAGAGAAGGCAGTGCTGTTCCAAATGAGTTTGGCTAAATCAAGCAGAGTTGGCTAAAGGTGGGGTTTGAGAGCTAACCGGCAAAGTAACAAGCCACCAGGTCCAAAAGGCATTCCTGGAGTCCTTAGAGGATGTTACTAATGCTTTGAGCAATTAACTTATGGCTATAGTTATTATACATGGGACACAGGTGGCACTGTGGGTTAAACCACAGAGCCTAGGACTTGCCAATCAGAAGGTCGGCAGTTCGAATCCCCACGACGGGGTGAGCTCCCGTTGCTCGGTCCCTGCTCCTGCCAACCTAGCAGTTCGAAAGCACGTCAAAGTGCAAGCAGATAAATAGGCACCACTCCGTCGGGAAGGTAAACGGCGTTTCCGTGTGCTGCTCTGGTTCACCAGAAGCGGCTTAGTCATGCTGGCCCCATGACCTGGAAGCTGTACGCCGGCTCCCTCGGCCAATAAAGCGAGATGAGCGCCGCAACCCCAGAGTCGGCCACGACTGGACTTAATGGTCAGGGGTCCCTTTACCTTTATAGTTATTATACACTCAGAAGAAGTGTTACTTAGAAAGAAAGAGAATGGCTTTTGAAGCAAGGATGAACCTATACACTGAGGGAGTTATTGCAGCAACAGCAGCTATCCTAAAAGTCTTGCTTTTAGGTTTCACTAAAGGCAACAGCACCAACAGTGAAGGTAGAAAGGAAAGAGAGGACGAGAATGCGGAGACAGATGCATTGTGCTATAAGACCTACCACTTGCAGAAGAGCGAGGTAGCCAGAGCCAACATTATCAAAATTCACTTTAACTGTAATCCAGTATAACATCCCATCGGTCCTGTTGTGCTCCTTACAGTCACTGAGGTTAGTAATTAGGGTCCCATTTATGGTGGCATTTGTTTCAGTCATGTTAACGCATTTTCCAAACTTTCCTGCAAACAGATTGACTCCCACAATGCTGAAGATGAGCCAGAAAATGAGGCAGACCAGAAGAACGTTCATAATAGATGGGATGGCGCCCACCAAGGCATTGACCACCACCTTTGAAAGGTGGGGAAGAGGGGGAAAAGAAAGTGAATGAAACAATTTTTTTTACAAGTCATAATAATAACATAACTTTGAAATAAACAACTTACCTCAAATAAACTAATATTCAATAACCCACCAGAATATAATAGTACACAATGAAATTAAATATCAGCAGATATTTAAACAGAGATTCACTCTTAACAATTACAATAAATAACTACCAAATTATAATCCATAAAAATATCAGCAAGTCACAATGCATAAAATACCACAATAAATACAAAACAAAATACCACAATACATACAAAACAAAGGCACACAACTTATAAAATTATGTTTTTTTAAAAAATCCATGAACTTCACCATAATATATCCAAATAACAAGAAGGAAAAAAGATTCCAGGGCAATAAACTGTGCCTTTCAACCTCTCTCCTCCCACACGTGCCCCCAAATATAAATCGTGGGTTCAGACTGCATACTGAATGCCCCTTCTCAAACCCATTCATAGGAACGCTATGTCAGATCAGATCAGCAGAAGTATAGTTAATCTCAACAAAGCATGTTCATGTTGAAAGGGCACCTTAATAAGTTTACTAGTCCTTGCCACTGCCATCTAGACTCAGTCCAAGCATGATAGATTCAAGTCGGTGTTCTCATGCAGTGTTAGAGATCATGATGGGGCATAGAGAAGGGGTGGTCTCTCAGGTATATTTGAACCAAGCAGTAAAGTGCTTTAGAGATGAGAAATAGCACCCTGTGTTGCACACAGAACACAGTAGGGAGCTATTGCAGGTGATGGGACACCTCAGTGAAGAGGTGACTTATTTCAAGAACGTGATGGTGCTACGTTCCATGGAGATAACCTGGTGCCATTTTGAAACGTGTGCTAGCATGAATGTCTTCTGTATCACAGCAACAGGTTGCTTTTCCCCTTAGAGGAAATCTGATTTTCAAAGTAATTTGAAGAACATGGTTTGATCTCTGCAGCCTTAAATCCACTCCCATGGTCCTCATACTCTAATGTTTCCATACTATTTACCATCAAAGTTAACTATTGTGTTGTGGGTAACAAAGATGTCTCCTGGACATCTATTGCCACTGCTATTTTTCCAGAAAAAGGGGTGCTGGAACTCACCACAAGTGCCTCCCTTCTTCTCTAAGAATGGCAATGGCACCCACCTGAGAGGGGCTGGAACTGAGTTCTAGCTGAAAAAAGGCCTGTCTGTTGCCAACAATATAGAACGTGTTCATAAACCTCTCAAGACCCGCAGGAATCTTTGATGTGCCAAATGGGAATCCCTGTTCCAATCTCCTTTACCATCCCCTCATCACAGTAGCCTTCAAAAGAAACAATTTACAAACCAAAGGCCTTTTCATAGGGCTAATGTTCAGTGATGGCGTTCATTCAACTTACCCTCATCCCTTCAAATCGTGACAGGGCTCTTAATGGCCTCAAAGCTCTTAGGGTTCTGAGAGACTTTATGGGACCCATGTCAGATTGTCCAGCCAAAGTTGCTACGAGGGTTACTAAGGAGACCTGCAGAAAAAGTAGCGAGGGGAGATGTTAAGTAGCAAAAACACAAAGGAACAATTTCACTATGTATCTTAATCTGCATCCTTGCCATGCACAAACGTTTTTCATACATGCTAAAGCACCGCTTTTTTGAATTATGGTGCTGGAGGAGACTCTTGAGAGTCCCATGGACTGCAAGAAGATCTAACCTCTCCATTCTCAAGGAAATCAGCCCTGAGTGCTCACTGAAGGGACAGATCCTGAAGCTGAGGCTCCAGTACTTTGGCCACCTCCTGAGAAGAGAAGACTCCCTGGAAAAGACCCTGATGTTGGGAAAGATGGAGGGCACAAGGAGAAGGGGACAACAGAGGACGAGATGGTTGGACAGTGTTCTCGAAGCGACCAGCATGAGTTTGACCAAACTGCGGGAGGCAGTGGAAGACAGGATTGCCTGGCGTGCTCTGGTCCATGGGGTCACAAAGAGTCGGACACGACTAAACGACTAAACAACAACAACAAAAAGCACCGCTTCAAAACAAAACCATAAAACCATTTTACACAAATTGCAGGGCTTCCCTTTAGGCAAGGAGAGTGCAATAAAGCCCAGTCGCTATATCTTGGAAGCTAACGGCACCCATTCCACAGAATGGTTCAAAGGCAACACTTACATCTACAATTATGAAATCAAGCCAGCACCAAACATTTGTGAAATATTTGTGGAATCCATAAGCCACCCACTTCAACAGCATCTCCAGGATAAAGATGTAAGTGAACAATTTGTCGGCGTAATCCAGCATGATTTTAACATTTGGTCTCTCACTCAAGTGTATATCTTCAAATGCCTGGAATAAGAAAGTTAAGATGTATCTTGCTACTGATCAAGCAGAATTTTTAATTTGCAGACTTCTTTACAATCTTTCCTTAATTGTGTGAATGTACTGCAATTTTCCAGTCCTACTGCATAACCAAAATACTGGAGCTGTGCCAAACATATATATATTTCCATGAGAACTGGGGGGCACAGGACAACGACAAATGAATGATCCCAGGCAATCATGTAATGTTACAACACTGGCAACCCATAACATAAAATACTCAGGGTGGCTTACAATAAAGTAGGGACGCTTAAAATTCTCTGCACCTGATTTTTTCCTGGATTTTGTCTGTTCCAAACTATCTTACCCAGGTTGTGGAACAGTACCAATCTATTAGCAAAAACTTGCTGATTTCCAGATTTCACCTGGACCACTGTCAATGTGACATTCTGTGATGGTTTTCAGTTCTTTCCAACCATTAAAAGGGAGAGCTCAGTCGGTAGAGCATGAGCCTCTTAATCTCATTGTTGTGGGTTCGAGCCCCACATTGGATGAAAGATTCCTGCAGTGCAGGGGGTTGGACTAGATGACCCTCATGGTCCCTTCCAGTTCTACATTTCTATGATGTAATGCCTTCCTCCTCTCCAGGAGGAGAATGTGCACATGTATTCATCAATATTTATTTAGTTATGTGTTGTATTTGTTAGCTGCTCTTCTTCACTGAAGATTCCAGAGTGGCATACAATAGGGTTGCCATATTTCAAAAGGTGAAAATCCAGACACCAAAGTTGATGAGCTTTTTTCTGGGGGGTGGGTATTTGCCATAAATAAATTGATGGTAAACGTGTTGGCAGGGACTGCCTGGCTTTTGACTTGCATCCTGTGGCAAGGCAATCTGCTGCAGCCACTGGTGCGCTGGGCTCAGCCGAGGCGCCAAGACTGTGCTGCCCTCTTCACTCCAAGGCTGCCCCGGCACACTGCTGGCACAAGCACAGCTTGGGGTGAGCACCACTCCCCAGAGCCTCCAGCTGTTTGGGGTTCGGGGAGATGGAGGGGCACAATTTCCAGCCAATCCCAAGCCTCTGCATTCCTCCCCGGATTGCCTTGCTGCACTTCCCGCCGGGCATTCGGCTGAGTCTGGCGCGCAGCAGGCGCCATGTCTTCTCTGGCTCAATGGGCACCCCGGGCTGCCTGCCAGGGTGAGGCCGTCCTGGGCCAGTGAGGCAGCCAGCAAAGAAGGCCCATCCGCCCCGGCTCGGTGGGCGAAGCAGAGCGTGGCACTGCAGCTGGAATCCTTTTTCCCTGAAGGCTGGCATGCGCACACTTGAAGTCTCCTAGTTTCCCTATAGTGAGGTGTCCCAGCACCGACCCCTCTCAGAGAATGTTGAGGCAACATTCCCAGGAGCCGCAGGGACCCTAAGGCCCACCCAGGAGCTCCCTGTCTGTCTCAGCACTCTGCAAGGGCAAGGGAAGGGCCAGATTGGAGGCGTGGGTCCCCTCAAGGACTTACTCCGTCTGCCTCAACAGAAGTGAGGGGCGCCTGCCCAGCCAGGCTCTAGCCAGGCGTGTGTCCGTCCGTCCCCTATCCCACTCACTTAGGCATTTGCTTCCTTTTCTGCCTTCCTTTTGCTGCTGCATCTGTGACTGGAGCTGTTGGGGACGCTGCATCAGGTTGCCATACCTCTGGGTTTCCCCAGTCATTTTAACCCTTATCGGAAATTTTCCCCAGACACAATTTCTGAGAGCCCAATCCCTTCTATGTCCAGGAAAACCCAGACGTATAGGCAGCCCTACATACAACAACTAACCAGCAGGTGACACGATCATATAATTCATTAAAATAATGAGACATTAAAACTACTAAAACACTTGACTGGTGAAATACAGTACAGAAAGGAATCTTAATATGGTGACACGTGCCATGCTGGTAAAAGAATAATGGGTCCACCATAATCTCAGAGAAATTTGGCCTTCCAAACAGTGTTTCCAGTCTAATAAGATTAAATATATATCCAATGGTGGTGGTGATAGAGGTGCATGAGTATTTCCCCAAACAGAAAACCTGATCCAAGCACCCAGTCAGGCTTCATTCTCACTGCAATCCTATGCACTCTTACCTGGAAGTGAGTTCCCATTGAACTCAATGGGATTCATATCAGAGCAGACATGCATAGGATTGTACAGATCAATGGTGCTTAATACCATCTGGCTAAAGCTCCAATTCCCAAATCAGCAAAATGTGCCCCCTGTGTTTGCCAGCATTATTTCATCTTGGAATGGGGTGGTGGTTTAGAAATATAATCTTTATTTTCTCTGCTCTGTCCAGTGCGCCACTTAAGCCACAGAGTTCTGCGTGTGAGAATCAGATTAACATACCAGAGCTCCACTGCTCAGCAGAATCATGAACACAATGAAGCTTTCAAACCAGTTGTGCTCTACAATTCGGTAGCATGTCTTTCTTAGGTTCCACCATAATCTGCCTGGAAACTTTTCAGTGTTCACCATACACCAAGGATAACGCTTGCCAAATTCTGAAAGAGACACACAATAACTAATAAACCACATTATGGAGCTGGTACAACCCATGTACAAGTTAAACAGTACTGGCAAGGGGACTGACTTTTAGCATGCATCCTGCAATTAATGAAAGCTGGTGTTACGGAAAAATCTAGGTGTGATGCTGCTCAGTCACCCAGCAAATAGCTGTAGACCAAAGTTTATTGCGCAATAGGTTCAAAGAGCAAATTTGAACCCCAAGGATGGGGTGACAAAGACTTTTAAAACTTTCTCACCATATCCCAGAACACAGTTCACACAGCATCATTGCTACATCATTGCTACATCACTGACATGTCACAAAAGGGGAGGAGTTAACCTTGGCAAACATGTCCAGACAAGTCCTTGGTACAAGACTAGCATAAGCAGACATGGCAGGGCAATAGAAGTTCCTTTGCATGTCTGGAGCCTGAGGCGAGTCGGGTGATAAGATTTGGCTTCCTTTGGCTAACAATGAGCCCAGCAATTGTCACCTCTGGGAACTTCCTGGATTCCTTTTTCAAGGGGAAAATAGCTTTGGAATGGAGGAAACTGGGAAAGGAGATGATTTTATATTATTCCTAAAGCTAGGCAACCTCACCGAGCCGTCAAGTCGACAGGACACATTCAGGCATAATATTTGTAATATTTAACTTTAAAGATGTGCCCCCCCCAGTAATTTCCATAACACTGGGGATCCCCCCCCCCTTTCCATCACTGCTCTCGCTTACATCATTGTCAGCAAGTGGAAGCATCCAAAAGAAGACAAGAAGCACAGGCTGGCCATTTTGGGTTGCAGCCCCGTGATTCTGAAATTATGTAGCCCTGCCTAGAATAAATTGATGAAGTGCATCCTTACTTTCGGGGAAACAATTATCTGGCTCCGAGTCCTCAGCTAGTTCAGGGATCTGCTTCAGGAATTCTTCTGAGTTTGCTAGGTCCACAGTGCTGCCTTCTGAGCAGCTGATAATGTCAGCTCTCTGCAAAAGAAAAATAGAGCCTTTTCTTTTTTACCAGGCATTGTCTGTCGGTTTTGCCTAACAGGAGTGCAGCTAGAATTTTATCTTAATGTGGTTAGCAGCCACATGTGGATTTTAAGAAATTTAATGCTAGGCATGTTGGGAGGAGTGATTTTCACATCAGGACCATGGTGCATGGGAATGGGAGATTTAACCTTTCAATTCCTAGGTGAAATCCTGACAAAACCCATCCTCCCTGCACCAGAGTACTGTGATAGGAGTTTTATGGTCCTAGATATATGGTAATGTTCATAACCGCACATATATAGGTCAGCACAGGAAGACCAACCTGGAACCATTTTGATTCCTAAACCGACCAAATGTTTTCTCTGCAAGGTCAAACTAGAAAAGTCTCCCCATTGTCTCTTTCCTCACAAATCCTGTCTTAAGGACACATTTAAGATATGAATAGGGTGTGAGCCTGTGACCTGGCCCAGGAAATAAGTATTTTACCACTACAAAAGAATGGCCAGGCTCCCCAGGAAATCCAATCAAGTAACTTGCCAGACAGGAGATAAACTGCGACAGGAGAAAAACAACATGCAAATGTTCTGTTTTAGACCGCCTTTTCTGGGATGTATCTGAGGGGTGGTCTTAGGTTACACCCCTTCTGTGATGTATGTATAATGTTTCTGGGGGTGGTCTTGGTCTACAGGATGGAAATTTCAAAAGTCTTTATAAGCCCTTGCACAGCATTTTTGTGGGTCCTTCTCCTTTCCTGCGAGTGAGGGGAGCACCCTGTTGCAACAGATCAATAAAGATCAAACTTACTAGCTGCTTTGCTTCTCAATATTCTCTGGTTGGCCTCTGTTATTCTCTCCTACCAATAGGGAACCTATGTAAGGACTCTATATGGCCTCTTGGATACCCCATAAGGGAAAAGGGCATATTTTTATTTACAACAGTGCAACAATTAGCCACCAGAGTCAATTGGAGGATTTTTTCCTAAGGCTAATATTTGCACTGGGAGGGATGTATTTTTGCCATGATCATAAGGGTTAAAGGGTTAAACCTCATCTTCCCACATGGTATGGTTTTGGTGCCTGGTATTAAATAAAACGTTAGGGACGCGGGTGGCGCTGTGGGTAAAAGCCTCAGCGCCTAGGGCTTGCCGATCGAAAGGTCGGCGGTTCGAATCCCCGCGGCGGGGTGCGCTCCCGTTGCTCGGTCCCAGCGCCTGCCAACCTAGCAGTTCAAAAGCACCCCCGGGTGCAAGTAGATAAATAGGGACCGCTTACCAGCGGGAAGGTAAACGGCGTTTCCGTGTGCGGCTCTGGCTCGCCAGAGCAGCGATGTCACGCTGGCCACGTGACCCGGAAGTGTCTCCGGACAGCGCTGGCCCCCGGCCTATAGAGTGAGATGGGCGCACCAACCCCAGAGTCTGTCAAGACTGGCCCGTACGGGCAGGGGTACCTTTACCTTTTACTATTAAATAAAACAAAATCAGTGACACACTTGCTGTGTGATTAATGTAACACATACAAATTTCTGATCTACAATATCCATTTCAGCTCCAAAAGAGAGGTTCAAAGACTCTGAATCAGCATGCCTTACCCCTCAAAACAAGCAGGCAGGCAGGCAAGCAAGCAAGCAAACTAACTAACTAACCAAACAAGCATCAGAGGCACACAAACAGTCAAAGGAAGATACTCAAAACAACCTGCTTGGGTTTCAGTTCAACTCACTGAATGGTGACGTTTCAATTAGAGTCGTGACTTTGTTTGTTTGTTTCGTCCAGATTTCAATGCAACTTTTTTTTTTTTTTACCCAGTTCTGCAATCAGGGCATTTTATCATCTGGATTATCATTATCTGCTTTTGCTTTTCTTTATTGGTGAATAACTTTTACCTCTTTTTGTTTTGGTGATGAGGACCCAGCTTTCCAGTGCATACTTGTTTCCCCAGGAGAGGAGATTTCAGATGTTCGGCTCCAGGCATCGGAACTCTTGCTCCGCTCTCCTCTCAATCGCAGCTGGTTTTCCTGCTGAAAATAAGCCACATTCATCTGCCATCAAGACCATGCCACTTGTATTTGGGGTTTTTTTGGGGGGGGGACCCTTTCCCTCCTACTGTTAGTTAAAGCCATGGGAGCTAAAGAGAGATGTATTTCTGTGACTCAAACAAAATTAATGTCATCTGTAGGGGAGTGGATTCTAATTGAGACTTAATTAGAAGTCTAATTGGCAGAATTTCCCCCTGCACCATTTTCCAGTGAAAATCTCTTGCCCAAGCTGGTATTTGCCTCGCAGAGGGAAACATACAGGTGTCCATAATGTAGTCGTATGTTGTGCCTCGCAGGGCAAATAGCACTGGAAGAGGGCATTTTCATGCAAGCATTCAGGAAAAAGATAAGGTCTCTTCCCCTCCCACTACATTCCTTATCAGAATCCCCACAGCCCCTGATCTCCCAACATCACAAATAGTTTGGCCTTCCGGCAGGCAGCAAATCCAACAGCTTTATCAAGCGCTTCCTGAACCACGGTTCATTGTTGGTGAGCTGTGGTGGGCCTATTGGGTCACGTTGTGTATGAGTAGCCTGTACCAGGTCTCCAGGTGGAGTAGCTACAGCACACAAGGGAAATGCACTTTTGTTTCCCTGGTTATTGCTTCTTCTCGGTGCCATTTTCCTTTTCCGCCCTGATCCTCAGCCTCATTTGCCAGACACTGCCTCTTAATCTGATTGGCTGCAGCTGCCCATGTGGTTTTGTTTACAAAAGTTACCAGGTTAGATTAGCGTCATGATGTTTCATGATGTGATCAGTCAAATTTCTTGGGAATGGGTGGGGGGTGGAAGGAAGCTGTGCCAGGAAATGAGGTGAACAATTAAGAGCAAAAAAGGGTGTATTCCATATTGAGCTTATTGAAGGAAATGTGGGGATGGGGGTGATGATAGGAGGAGGAGGAGGAGGAGGAAAACGACACACAGGACTGCACTGAAACAGCCGATGAGCAAAGGTGAGGGAATGCACCTGGTAACACTGTTAGCGCAGAAGCTAATCTTGTTCCTCATGAGGTGACCTTCTATCAGCACAATCACATCATTGGTTCTGCTTCTCATTAATTCTACGGTGTTACAGAATGTTCAGAAAGTGGGACAGAATATTGAGGCCTGACATTAATATTGCTGTCTCCGTTTCTGTCCACTGCAATATTTGTCCGCCTTTCCTTGAACATGGAAATGCGGCCTTCAGCTGACCCCTTACCTTCTCTGTATATTCTGTCTCCACGGCTGCCCCCTGCTTCTCATCAGCATCTTCAGACCCCTCGCTATCGGACTCGGGGGCAGCAATAGGAACACAGACAAACACATTGGGGTTGCTGATGAAATCATCCGGGATATGAACGGAGCACCTCTCCCCGTTCTTCTCGATCTCTCTGTTACCATGACAGTTCGGGAGATCTTTTCGAAGCTCCAGCCCGTTCTTCTCAGATTCACATTTTATTTTCTTCTGAGCTGCCTTCCGCTTGTACCCAAGAGCTTTGAAACAAAAAGCCAACATTGCCTGTTTTGCTGCATGAAGCCCTCGGTGGATCCGAGCGAAGGCAATTTTAAGGTTGTTCGTTTCTCGGTCGTCTTCCGGGAGTTGGAGGAGGTTGTCAGTGCTGAACGAGTTCAGCAGCAGGGCGATGAACAAATTGAGCACCTCAAAGCAATGGGAAGAGCAAATGTTTAACAACATTACTAGCATAATTGGTTTTGTTTTTTTTCTGAAGAGAGATAGAAACACCCAATTCTGGCATGACCAGGACAAGGAAACCAACCAACAGCCAGGGATAGGCAAAATTTGTCAATTTTGGTTTCTCATTTTGTCAACCTTAAGTTCAGTTCTCCACATTTGCACATCAATTGACATGTGTGTGGGTTTTTTATTTTTTAAAAAACCCCATGAAAATTCATTAGCAATTTAGTGTAAATTTATTGTGATATACACACTTTGTATGCAATTTTGACCTAATATATGCATTTCTGGAAATCAATTTTCTGTAATATAATGCATTTTTATGTTAGCCTGATTAACATATGCTTTTTAATGCACATTTTACCCTAGTTGGATGCATTGTCTACTCTTAAAATGATACATCTGTTTTCATTCTTATTAATTCTTTGCAAGCTAGTTTTAGAGCATAGGTGGAACGAACAAATATCGACAAATTGGAGCAGAAAATCTGCCTACAAAGCCAGGTTAAGAGTGAGAGGTAGGTAAGATGCTTTACTTCCTTCTCCTTTCTCCTTATTATGGAATTTCATTTCATTTCCCAATGGCTTGAGAAAAGACTGAAAGATGTGAGAACATAAGAACAGTAAGGCCCTGTCACGGATGACTCTGGGGTTGCAGCGCTCATCTCGCTTTACTGGCCAAGGGAGCCGGCGTGTGTCCGCAGACAGTTTCCGGGTCATGTGGCCAGCATGACTAAGCCACTTCTGGTGAAACCAGAGCAGCACATAGAAACGCCGTTTACCTTCCCGCCGGAGCAATACCTATTTATCTACTTGCACTTTGATGTGCTTTCGAAGTGCTAGGTGGGCAGGAGCTGGGACTGAAGAACGGGAGCTCACCCTGTTGTGGGGATTCGAACCGGTGACCTTCTGATCGGCAAGCCCTTGGCTCTCTGGTTTATACCACAGTGTCACCCACGTCCCTATAAGAACAGTAGAAGGGCCCTTCTAGATCAGGTCAATGGCCCATCTAGTCTAGCCTCCTGTTCACACATTAACCATCCAGATGCCCATGGGAAACCTGCATGCAGGACCCTCCCCACTTGTGGTTCCAAGAACGTGGCAGAAGCAGCCCAGGACAGATTTTCTGGAATACTACCATTCCACATACTTGTCTTGTCTTATTTTAAAGATACAGCCTGAGGATGGATTTTTCAAACACATTTCCCCTTTTCATTAATAGCAAAGCAAAATTAAAACTCACCACTAAATTTCCAATCACCATGACCAGCAAGAAGACAAGCAAGCACATTGATTGCTCATTGACCACCATGCAGCTCCACATGGTTTCAATCCATTCTCCACACAAAATTCGGAAAATAACAAGGAAGGAGTGGAAAAAATCTTGCATATGCCATCGTAGTTTGCAGTCATCAGCCAATTTCTTACAATGAGTCTTATAGTTGCCCCCAAAGAGCTGCATTCCAAATACAGCGAAGATAAAGACGATAATGGCCAGAACGAGGGTGAGGTTGCCCAGAGCATCCACTGAGTTTAAAATTATCTTAATAAGGGTGTTTAAGGTTGGCCAAGACTTCGCCAACTTGAAGACTCGCATCTGTTGGGGAGGAAAGTATTGTATTGTTAGATAAACCAAAGAACAGAACAGTTTGGCAGTTTCTATTTTTTGTAGCCTTCAGTTCTAACTCTGTTTATCCTTCTTTTCAGCTTCATCTTCCCCTTTTGTTCTCTTTTGAACATATTGTTATTTATTATGTCCGACCCTCAGCAGCCAAACAAGTGCCTATGGGGAAGCCCCAGAGCAGAACATGAATGCAGTAACACACTCCCACTCATTTTTCCCTAGCAACCAGTATTTAGAGGCATGCTCTCTGCGATGCTGGAAGTAATAGTTGGCCAACCCCGCCGAGCTTCCCTATTGGGTGCCCAAACAGGGAGGGGCGTGGTGCGCCAGCCCTGGAGTTGAAGCAGGGGGCGGAGCGCTCCCTGCATGACGCGGGAATCGTCTCCTGCTCACAACCTCTCCCCTCCTGGAGGAGGAGAGTCTTAATAGTTGGCCATCGTGTCTAGTGGCCACTGATAGCTTGTCTCCTTCATGTCTCTCCCAAGCAGCACAGCACAGCACAGGAGCTGGCCTTGGACAAGTATTTTCAACTCCCTTCCTGGTCCTGAAAGCACCGGGTGGCCTTGGGGAAGCTGCTGCTTCTTGCCCTCAATTTCCTCTATCTGAAAATAACATCCCTCACAGGGCACATCTGGAGATTAGCAAGTTAAATCTTTCACAGTGCTCCATAAATGTATAATCAATAGTGATCTTCTGCAAGAAATGTAGCTTGTGGGAAATCCTGTCCTATATGTCCATGAAAAAAGAAAGGAAGGAAGAGGAAAAAAGAGAGCAAGGAATTACCAGCCTCAAGGTCCGTAAAACTGTGAAGTTTCCTTTCCTGCTGCCTTTTTTCCCTGTTGCCTTATTCTCTTTGGGTTCACTGCTCAGTTCAATGATGCTTATGAAGACAATCACACTGTCAAAGATATTTGAGCGCTGCTGAAAATAATAATAGGGATCCAGCGCAATGATTTTCAGGATCACTTCTGCAGTGAAAATTCCGGTGAAAATCTGCAAAATAGAAGTGGAGACGTCAAATCTGTATGTTCCAGAATTCTCTCTCCTCATGCCGGGGTTAGGGACTGTTCACATGACAAACAGGCATGTTGAGAAGTCTGCAAACCCTTCCTGGGGGGCTCTATTAGGGTCTGGCACTCCCTCCATCACCCTTCACAATCAGACGAGGGAGGCCCCTTGGGCTGTGTCCCAGGCAGCAAAGGAGGTCCCTGGGCTGAGCTTGCTGCCCAGGCAACAGATCCTGCCAGCTCGCTCAATCAGCGAATTGTGAGTGGGCAAGGGGGTGGGCCACTCCTGGAGGGTGGGCTCAGTCTGCTCCGTGGGCATATAAGAAGAGCTTGTGGTTTGTCCTGGCAGCCGCTCCTAGAATCAAAGTAAATGGCAGTACGTCTGCCACCTTTCCTTTGGCTTGCGCTATTAGACAACATTGTGGGATTTACAATATTGAATATAAATTAGTTTCATTTGCAGATGATATTCTTTTGTTTATTTCATACTATTCAGGCTAGCATTCCCATCCTGATGCAAACAATAGATGCTTTTGGTAAAGTGTCTGGTTACTCAGTTAATTGCCCCAAATCAGAACTGATGCCAATAAGTCAAAACCTGTTTACACATTCATCCAAGGAATACAAATTCCAGATTTGTTCCGAATGTATTAAATATCTAGGTATGCTAATACCAAGAGATATAACACAGTTTGTCATCGTTAACAGAAATAAATTAATAAAGGAATTTCTTTCAGATAGTGATAGGTGAGAGTCATTGAACCTTATGCCCTTTGGGGAAGGGTGAATGCTGTCAGAAATTGATACGATAATAATAACAAACACATAAAAGCTTATTACAGGCTGATGCAGAACATCCTGCTTGCCAGAATTCGCTTACCTTGTTGCCTATCCCAAGCATGGCCTCGAAATCAGGGGACATTTTATAGTGTTCTAGCGCCATAAAGAGAGTATTCATCACAATGCAAACTGTGATTGTGAGGTCCGTAAATGGATCCATAACAAAAACGCCCACATTCTTCTTTATCTTCAACCACAGTGGGCAAAAGTTCCACACAAGATACTTTGCAGCCAAGTTCTTCAAGAAGCGGGGGCATTTCTGATTAGATTCTTCAAGTTCTAAACATTAAACACAATAAAGTAAGGTGCCCCCTCCCCATAAAAAAAAAATTAGAAACACGTACTTATGGTCAGGAAGTGGGATCAATAAGTACTTGTGAGAACAACTCCTACTGAATCTGTTGGTGCTCCAGCAGAATTCTTTTTAAAAATGTACGATCAAGGACTATTGTAATTGATATCTCTGTTAGAATTCCTGCTCTGTGATTGCAGTCATGGGATTGTTGTCTTTCACATGACGGTATATGTTTTGATTCCACAGAGTGGGAAGTGACGGAGGCAGGATGTTTGTGTTACTGTGTTCCGTGAAGTGGGACTATTGTCCTTTGTTCTTTTTCTCTTTGCTGTCTGATGCTAGAGAGAGAGGGAGCCATGTTGCAGTGCTCCGTGTGTGTCTATATGTAAATAAAGTAGATTAGCCAAAATGCTGAGTTGCTGAGGTCTGTTATGCAACTGCGCAAACTCTGTGGATCCCTAAGTGTGCCGGTGTTGGTTGGCATCGGTCGCTGTGATGTTAGGGATGAAGAAAGCTTTTGAAGCTCCCGAACGATCGACCAGGAGGGAGAGAACATGCCAGTCGGGCATGTGTCTCTGCCAGGGTCCTACTCAAGTGTAGGCCGAACTCCTAACAATCCCATGGGCCAGTTCTTTGTAAGACCATAGGAAACTATTTTATGTCAGAAGCTTTGTCCAGCAGGTTCAGTGGCTTTCAGGAATCTTGCCTAGCTCTTCATGAAGACACCTGGGACGAACCTGTGGCTCTCCACATAGAGGGCATGTTTCTTTGACCACTTAGCTACAGCTCATGTGACTGTATCGCTATTCCAATTTCACTAGCTTCCTATCTGTTTCTGATCCCGAAGTGCTAGCTAGTTACCTTGAAAATCCCTAAATGGCACTTCCCGCCCTACCGGTGGAGAAAGGGTGAGAGAAGATCTACATTTATTTTATTATTTTTATTTCTTAAATTTGTATACTGCCCTTTCTTTGAAAATCTCAGGGTGGTTTACAGCATAAACATACAAAGTAAAAACACAAAATTCATATGAAAAACCAGAACCAGAACAAAACAAACCCGTAGCCCCAACTCCCAAATCAGGAACAAAGGGACAGTAAAGGTCTACATTGGGATCGGCTAGCCCTGTGATTCCTGCCACCTGAAGCAGTTGTCTCATCTTGCCTCAAGGGTGGGCCAGCCCTGAATCCCTATTTAAAGGTGATATGCAACACAGGAACAATACATAGACCCAAGTGCAAGTGCTAGATCCGCCCATTTATGGCATTCAAAGCATGTCCTTAACCTTGGTATCCAACCACTATATTGGCGCCCATGAATATGCAACAACATACCTTCCAGCGCACTGGTAATGATGCTGACTGCACTTGCTGCCCTTTGTCTTTGAAGTGGGTGATTATAATAATCTACTGAGAGACGCTGAGTTTGGAACCTCTTGTTGGCTTCATCACAAGAAGTAGTCTGTTTAAAGATGTAAACAACATGTCTAGTTATGGAAGCTTTATGTGCTTCGATCTCAGGCAGGAAGAGAAACAGATATGAACGTAAATATGCTTATTGCAAAATTCAGTGGACCACACAGTCTTAATACATTCGGGGCAAATGTCGAGTGACAATGAGTATTATTGTTCAGTCATTCTAAGTTTCATTTTCCTCTCACTTCACTATTTATTAGTTCCTTCCTCAACCAGTTTACATGCAACTCGGGACAACACTTCGTGCATTTGATGAAGCAGGCTGTAGTCCATGAAAGCTTCTGTCATAATGCATTTGTTAGTCTTCAATATGGGTGTGCCTTTGGAATCTTAGCTTTAGAGCTGCACAGCAGTCCTTAGCTAAAAGAGAATGCATGCACTATGGTGCAGAAAGAAAATATGTGCTATTTATTCATACCACAAGGCTCTCACCTCTTAGCTCTTACTACTCCTTCTTCTTTAAGTCTTCCCCTGCCCCCAAACTTTTTGGTAACGCTCCCCACCCTCCATGCCCACTATTCACAAATACATTTACAGTGAGATTCTATGAATGCCTATATGGAAGTAAATCCCATTGAGTTCAATGAGGTTTACTCCCAGAGAAGTGGTTAGAGGATAATAATCTTAATTGTTGTTGTTGTTTGTATATATATATAGAGAGAGAGAGAGAGAGAGTTGCAAATTGCCCTGGGACTAATGATGAAGCCCGGGGAAGAAATTTAAATCATCATCATCTGTAGGGAAGTAATCTGAGGATAATTTTTAGGGGTGGAATCATTTTTCCTCTAGGTACAGAAAACATACATAGCAAAAATTGATTACTGCAGCCTAGACAACTGGGGGGAAGCCACCAATCAGAAAATTGCATCTGTCTGATTACATTCTCTACTCACCAGATCTCCTT
This sequence comes from Podarcis siculus, assembly GCA_034642415.1. Taxonomy (NCBI): domain Eukaryota; kingdom Metazoa; phylum Chordata; class Lepidosauria; order Squamata; family Lacertidae; genus Podarcis; species Podarcis siculus. Next base: position 5,730,023 of record JAXCMG010000017.1, on the reverse strand, counting down.
TCCCAGGATTTTCCATAACTGGGGGAAGCAATGACCCTTCATTGGAAATGGGATCCATGTTAAACGGCCTTGTTCCACTGCCCCCCATCAATGAAACCATCCCATTGCAATCGTCTCCAGCGGCCCATCTGCCGGGCTGCATGTAGTTTGGAGCTGTCAGGCGAGGACTGTAGCTGGTTTGACTTTGGATGCTTGGACGCCTTCCCATTCGTGCAGCCAGCAGTGTGCTGTGCTGGATCTCCGTCTCCCCAATGCTGCTAGATTCATCCTCCCCAAACTCAGCCCTCGAACCAGCATCTCGGCCGGATACATGGAAATTGAATACACTTCCATGACTTGGTCGGCGTTTGGTTGGGTTTGAACTAGGACCGTAATTGTGGCTAATGAGAGACTGCAGGGATCAAAAGAAGGAAAAAATAGCAAGAGTGATGCAGACTTTGACATGCTCTGTACTAAATTCATTTAATGTTGAGTGTAAGAGTCACTTACAGAAATCCTACCAATTGCAGCAGAAAACTTTATGATTGGCCTTGTGCCTTCCTGTTAATAAAGAGCACTCTGCATTCAGAAGTGGCAGCTTGTTAGGAGTGATAGTCTGCTTCTCATTAACTCAGTCTTGCACATACACTCCCGTCTCCCAGTTAACTACTCCACAAAATTTTCCACTAGTACATAAGTCTGTTAATCACTCATGGTTTCCTTACCAGTCACAGGAACCAAGGAACTTGCTATTTATAAGCCTCTGTTAATTCTCATACTTACTGCCATGTGAACCTACTAAGACCACCAGGGAGGATTACCATTTTGTAACACCTTTATTCAGACAGATGACAATGCAACTGATTTATTCTATGGGTGTTAGTTGATTTATGGACAGGGTTTGCTAATTTTTTATTGTTGTGACCTACTAGTGACCTATTACTGAGAACTGCTAAGAATAGAGGAAAAACAAATACATCACATATAAAGCTTTATGCATAGATTGGTTTCCTACTGTTGTAGAATATATATACTTTCTAAAATGTAAATTTTCTAAAAACATTCATGTAGATTTGGGGTTGGCAAATGCTGATTAAAAATTAAGTGTCTTAGTTAAAACTTTTTTCTCCTTTCATTTAAACTCCTCCATCTCTGAGGACAAGTTAGAGTGCAATTAAAAAGAAAAGAAAAGAAATAATGGTTAGTTAAAGCTATGGTTTTCCCAGTAGTGATGTATGGAAGTGAGAGCTGGACCATAAAGAAGGCTGATTGCCGAAGAATGGATGCTTTTGAATTACGGTGCTGGAGGAGTCTCTTGAGAGTCCCATGGACTGCAAGAAGATCAAACCTATCCATTCTGAAGGAAATCAGCCCTGAGTGCTCACTGGAAGGACAGATCCTGAAGCTGAGACTCCAATAATTTGGCCACCTCATGAGAAGAGAAGATTCCCTGGAAAAGACCCTGATGTTGGGGAAGATTGAGGGCACAAGGAGAAGGGGACGACAGAGGACGAGATAGTTGGACAGTGTTCTCGAAGCTACCAACATGAGCTTGACCAAACTGCGGGAGGCAGTGGAAGACAGGAGTGCCTGGCGTGCTCTGGTCCATGGGGTCACGAAGAGTCGGACACGACTAAACGACTAAACAACAACAAAAGCCTTATGAAATAACTACCGGTTTCCGATAGCTGTCACTAGACTGTGACTTTGGGGTTTTGGGATCTTCCCCATAATCTTCCATCCCCAAAGACAACTTTTTCATTCTGTTGCTTCGTTCTTTGACCTCTTTAGAACCTATAGGTGAGACTTCAAATGAGCTATGAGACATGCTGTCGTTTTCTTTCGCAGCTAATTCCTAGAATGAAAAAAAAGAGAAGTGGGCATTGTACCATTATGTCTTCATATGAGATAATAATAATAAAAAATACTTTTTGGTATGACAACTTCCCATTCACAGATAACAGTTTGCATTGGATATCCAAATTACTCACAACCTTCATGATTTTAAAGTTAATCACGGTGTTTTTCTAAAAGGATTTTTGTCTTGACAGATTTTTCTTGCCCAGCAGGTGTTAGCTATGTTTCAAGTCTGAGTTCCTAGTTTTTGGACACATGAAACATGGAAGCTGGTGCTTAATCTGCTATGGAAGCATCCTAATTAAGTGGCAAGTTCTTGCTTTGACTATGTTAGATCCCATCCCATGTTCAATTTATGCTTTCCCCTTCTAAAGACCTTTTTTATGCCAGCAGACCTATGCAGCTGTTAAAAAAAACATTTCATTAGCCGGTCATTTTAATTATCATTTTGTATTGTTTTTAACGGTGTTTTATGTTTTATTGTATACATACTATATATAACTACTGCTATAAACTATGTTTCTGGGGAAATGGAGGTAGTTGTAGATTAGCAATGGGGCAATATATGAACCTCCTGCTCTTTCTTCAGCATCTCCATGGCTTCACGGAATTTCCTTTCTTTTGCTTCTGTTTCAGCAATAGTGGCTGTGCTCTGTTCTTCGTAGGCCATCGTGACCACGGCCAAGATCAAGTTGACCAGGTAGAATGATCCCAGAAATATGACCAGCATGAAAAACAGCATATAGATCTTCCCAGACGCTCTGAGAGTCTGTAGTCAGAAAGAATATAGTAATCACTCTTTGGGTTGTGATGTTTACAAAATGTTAAGGTTTTCATCACCCGTTTCCCATATGTTAAAGGGAAAAAGGCCTTTGAAATCATATAGAAAACATGAACCACACTAAAAAATAATAATACAGTAATTCATTAACCAAAATAAAGATGACGAAAGAAACAACATTAAATCTAAAAATGACACATGAAATTCTATGCTATGGATGATCCAAACTTTGCTTAAAAACTGCCAAGGAAGGAGAGTCCACAACCTCCCAAGGTGGTCTGTTCCACTGTTGAACAGCTCTTACTGTCGGAAAGTTCTTCTTGATGTTCATTCGGAATCTCCTTTCTTGTAAATTTAATCCCCTGGTTTGGGTCCTACCCTCCAGAGCAAGACAAAACAAGCTTGCTCCATCTTCAGTGGCAGCCCTTGAGATATTTGAAGGTGGCTATCATGTCTCCTCTCAGTCTCCTGCCTTTTGGACCCAAGAGAACCCTTAGATGGCTAACAATATTTTGACATTTTTTTACAAGAAGGAACATTCATAACTGTGATCCCCCTTCTGTGCTCTGAGGTGGCACAGTTTATTCTACCAGCTCAGAACTCTGTGACAACATTTCCATCTCATATTATCACCCCAGGATTCTGCTTGATAGACTCTAGCATATCATTCTGCTACTTATATAGCTAAGTAAGGTAAAGGTAAAGGGACCCCTGACCATTAGGTCAAGTCGTGACCGACTCTGGAGTTGCGACGCTCATCTCGCTTTATTGGCCTAGGGAGCCGACGTACAGTTTCCGGGTCATGTGGCCAGCATGACTAAACCGCTTCTGGCGAACCAGAGCAGCGCACGGAAACGCCGTTTACCTTCCCGCTGGAGCGATACCTATTTATCTACTTGCACTTTGACGTCCTTTCAAACTGCTAGGTTGGCAGGAGCAGGGACCGAGCAACGGGAGCTCACCCCGTCACGGGGATTCGAACTGCAACCTTCTGATCAGGAAGCCCTAGGCTCTGTGGTTTAACCCACAGCGCCACCTGCGTCCCCGAATATAGCTAAGTAGGGAGCTGTAAAAGGTAGGCAGAGCAAGTCGCTTCAAACGACTATGGCAGTTTCCCCATGCAATTTGTTTCAAAAGAATTGAAGCATATACCTGTTGATAGAGGCGTTCCCAGTAATCCTGTGTCATGAGGCGGAACAGGGAAAGGAAGGCCCAGCCAAAGGTATCAAAGCTTGTGTACCCAAAGTCAGGATTTTCTCCAACCTTCAGACATACGTATTTCGGTGGGCAGGAACTGCAAATAGCAACTTTGTTTCAGTGATAAAATTCTCCAGCATTTATGTATGAAGAAAAAGTTCTGCCAATGCAGTGGTACCTTGGCTTACATACGCTTCAGGTTACAGATTCCGCGAACCCAGAAATAGTACCTTGGGTTAAGAACTTTGCTTCAGGATGAGAACCAGAAATCATGCTCCGGCAGCGCGGCAGCAGCAGGAGGCACCATTAGCTAAAGTGGTGCTTCAGGTTAAGAACAGTTTCAGTTTAAGAACGGTCCTCTGGAATGAATTAAGTACTTAACCTGAGGTACCACTGTATATGGAGAGACTTGAAAATATGTGAATCTTTTTTTTTTTCTGAAACATGGCTCCTACATTCAGCAGAGCTGTGGCTCCCAGTAGGTTGGCCAGAGTGGAATTTGTGGCCCTCGGGCTGGAAATCGTTCCCCACCCTTGCAACAGAACTGCAGCTTCAAACTGAACGTGGTAAATCTCAGATCTCACCACACAGGGGCACATTCACAATGTTCCATATGCAAAAATGATGAGAAGGTCACATTTGACTTTGAACACACAAAAATTGAATTTGAGAATGTGGGCCACAGTTTTGGGTGGAGGGGAGGTAAGTAAGCAGAAAGTAAATAAATATTCGGAGTGAATAACAGATATTAAACACACTCATAACAGGTATTATGTAAACTTACCCACCATCTGAAGCATTGCTGCACAATAAATAATCTTCAGTGCCATTCTTATTTATGTAATTCACTGCAACAAAAGAGTCAAGGATAAATATGGTTCCAGATAAGTAGAGGTTCTAAAACAGCCAGTTGTTTTGTCAAAACCCATGGTTATCGACCTGGCTCATCAACAAACCACGGTTTAAACTGTTCCTCCAGTTCTGATATAATGTGAAACGGTTTAGTTTAAAACCAGAAGTGGGTGCTTCTAATCACATCTGTGCTAAAGGAGGGGAAGGGAAGGAAGAGTGCATGAGCCCAAGGTTTCCTGTTGCTCATGCACCAAACTAAACTAGGGTTGCCATATTTCAAAAAGTGAAAATCTGGACACAAAAATTGTTGCGCTTTTTTGGCCAAAGTTGTTAAGAGCTTTGGCAAAATCACAAGGACATTTTGGAGCTAATTTTAAGGGAAAACAGGCAACAACACCACTGCCTCCATGAAATATTGTCAGAACTTGGAAGCTGCAGCCATGCAACCCCAGTAAGCGAGGCTTCAGTGGGGGCAGCAAGGGGGACGGCATCATTTGCGCACAATACCAGTGTGGTCACGCCACGGATTTGAATAATGGCATTATGATACTGGATTTTGCCTTTTTCACAACTGCTGCACATTTGAATAACTAGCATCCTGTCCAGTGAAACTGAACATTATTCTAGGCAGGGCAAAACAAATACTTCTTCACACATAGTTTCACCTATGGTATTCCCACCCACTAGATGTAGTGATGACCACAACTTGGATGACTTTAACAGAGAATTAGATCAAATCATGGAGGTTAAGGCTTTTGATGGCTACTAGCCATGAAGTTATGTTCTACCTCCACTGCTGGAGGCACACTGTGCCTGTAAATACTAGTTGCTGGGTATCAGAGTTACACAGTGAGCCACTGTGAGAATGGAGTGTTGGACTTGATGGCCCTTTTGCCTGGTCCAGCATGGCAGAGGCAAATTTAGGGGAGCATGACAGGTTTACCCACCCTGGCTATTGAGCCGAGAGGGTGCTGCAATAATGATTTAGAACGGAAGGCAAGAAGCGGGGGCTGCTGAATTTCGGCATCACACCACTGAAATTTGAAAGCCCAACATTCTCCATTGAGCAGGGGCCTCCTTCTTATTTTTGTTAGACAATAGCCTTTTGACGTAGGAATTGTTAAAGAACTCTTCGGTGGATGCAACCAGGACTTGGTGATGTGTTCATTTTAAATTTGTCAGTATGACTTAGTACTTGATCAGTTACCACCTCAATTCCTTGAACACCCATCCTGTGCATGTTTAGGCATGGGGTTCAGTTACAATCACGCCACTCATGGAAGCACACTTGGGAGTTTGAAAGTAAGATTGCAATAATCCAAAAAGGATTTATCCCAATGCCACCCACATGGCAAACCTACCAAAGCACTTATTTGATACTTATAAATCTTACTATTCTTAGGAGTAACAATCTGAAGTGGCAGACTCTTGTGTCTTGTTTGCTAGGGCTCACTTCATTTTTTTTTATTAAAGATATTTATTAAAGTTTTGAAAAACAGAACAAAAAACAAAAAAAAATCATGACAAAAAGAGAAACATACAGAAAAGAAAATTACAAAAAATACAACAATAAAAAACTCAAACACATAACAACACAAAAAGAAAAATGATTAAAAATCAACTCAATTTTTCACATTTTCCAAACTTCTCATTAGCTTGTTTCTTTGACCTCCTCACACCTCCCTTTTTTGTATTCCCATTCACATCCTTAGTTCGGCAAATCCTTACCCCTTTTTCTTTATAACATTTGACTCAATTTTCAACAAATTTACATCTTTATACCTTAGCCAATTATCAAACCATTTTTACATACTCTTACTGGTCTTATTGCTAAGTCCACTTAGGTCCAGTCCAACATCATTTTAACATTCATTAATTTTGCAATATTTCTGTAAGTAGTTTTTAAATTTCTTCCAGTCTTCTTCCACCAGCTCTTCTCCCTGGTCACGGATTCTGCCAGTCATTCCCACCAATTCCATATAGTCCATCACTTTCATCTGCCATTCTTCCAGAGTGGGTTAATCTTGTGTCTTCCAATACTTTGCCACGAGTATTCTTGCTGCTGTTGTAGCATACATAAAGAAAGTTCTATCCTTCTTTGGCACCTGTTGGCCGACTATGCCCAGAAGAAAGGCCTCTGGTTTCTTCAAGAAGGTATATTTAAATACCTTTTTCATTTCATTATATATCATTTCCCAGAAAGCCTTTATCCTTGGGGACGTCCACCAGAGGTGAAAGAATGTACCTTCATTTTCTTTACATTTCCAACATTTATTGTCGGGCAAATGGTATATTTTTGCTAGCTTGACTGGTGTCATGTACCACCTATATATCATTTTCATAATATTCTCTCTTAGGGCATTACATGCCGTAAATTTCATACCGGTGGTCCACAACCATTCCCAGTCAGCAAACATAATGTTATGTCCAACATCTTGTGCCCATTTAATCATAGCAGATTTAGCCGTTTCATCTTGGGTATTCCATTTCAACAGCAAGTTATACATTCTCGAAAGTATCTTTGTTTTTGGCTCTAACAATTCTGTTTCCAATTTTGATTTCTCCACCTGGAAGCCGTTTTTTTTGTCCAAATTATAAGCTTCCCTTATTTGATAGTAATGAAGCCAGTCTCGCACTTAATCTTTTAATTTGTCAAAACTCTGCAATTTCAATTTATCTCCATCCTGCTCCAAAATTTCCCAATATTTTGGCCATTTGGCCTCCATATTGAGCTTTTTCTGAGCCTTTGCTTCCATTGGTGACAACCACCTTGGGGTTTTATTCTCAAGTAAACCTTTGTATCTTATCCAGACATTAAACAATGCTTTTCTGACAATATGATTCTTAAATGCTTTATGAGCTTTAACCTTGTCATACCACAAATATGCATGCCACCCAAAATCATTATTAAAACCTTCCAAATCCAGAATGCCAGTGTTCTCAAGAAGCAGCCATTCTTTCAGCCAGCAGAACGCTGCTGATTCATAATAAAGTTTAAAGTCTGGCAGGGCAAATCCACCTCTTTCCTTTGCATCGGTTAATATCTTAAATTTTATTCTGGGCTTCTTGCCCTGCCAGACAAATCTAGAAATATCTTTCTGCCACTTCTTGAAACAGTCCATTTTGTCTAAAATCTGTAAAGATTGAAACAAAAACAACATTCTTGGCAATACATTCATCTTTATAGCTGCAATTCGGCCTAACAAGGAAAGCTTCAAATTTGACCATATTTCGAGATCTTTTTTCACTTCTGACCAACATTTCTCATAATTATCTTTAAATAAGTTCAAGTTTTTAGCAGTCATATTAACCCCTAAATATTTTACTTTCTTTACCACCGTTAACCCTGTCTCCTTCTGAAACCTTTCTTTCTCTATTGGTGTTAGATTTTTCTCAAGGACTTTAGTTTTTGACTTATTCAGCTTAAATCCTGCCACGTGACCAAATTCTTGGATCAATTCTAAAGCTCTTTTAACACTAGATTCTGGCTCCTGTACCGTCAATGCCAAATCATCTGCAAATGCCTTCAATTTGTAATGTTTAGCTCCGACCTGTATTCCTTTACTCAAACCGTCCCTTCTAATCATATTTAGCAAAACCTCCAGGACTGAAATAAAAAGCAGTGGGGAAATTGGGCAGCCTTGTCGTGTCCCTTTCTCTATCTTAAATTCTTCTGTAACCACGTTATTAACTATTAACTTAGCTTTTTGTTCTGAATAAATTGCACCTATACCATTTTCGAACCCTTGACCGACCCCCATCCCCTGAAGATTTTTCTTCATAAAACTCCAAGAAATATTGTCAAAGGCTTTCTCCGCATCAACAAAAATTAAAACTGCTTTAGTGTTAATGTTCACTTGCAACTTCTCCAAAATATTAATAATATTCCTTGTATTGTCAGCTAGGGCTCACTTCAAACCTGGAGACAGAAGATGGAATAAATCCATTATTTTGCAAAGATCTGAGGACAGCATTTACCTGGGTTATTGGTAAAATTCTCATACGTAGTCAAGTTCTGTTTAGATGAAAATGATGTTTCATTGGACATGCTCTGGCTGATATATTCCGTGTAGTTCTTGACACATTTGTGTCTCAAATGTCCTTTAAAGAGTTGAAGACCAATGAGGGCAAACACACTCAGGCAGAAAACAGTCAGGATCATTACATCTGCAAGTTTCTTAACAGACTGGATTAGGGCACCTACAATGACTTTCAGACCTGCAGAGGGGGGAAATGAATGACATATGAATTCCAAAATCAAAGTACCTACAGAACAATTTGGAGTGTCCAAATGGACCTAGAGTTAGTTTTGCCCCTCATTCATCTATGTGATGAACTATTTTTGGTAACTTTGATAAAAACAAATAGAAAGAAAATGTATTATGGATACCGCTTGGGGGAAGGCAGGGTTGTCTGAGCAAATTTCCAGCAGCTCAGTTTCAAAACATGTATGTTTTGAGAGGACAAGAGGTATCTTTTAAGGGAAAAAAGTAACAGCAAGTATGCTTCTCAAAAACACCATTTAAACCCTTGAACTAAAAAAGAGGCTGCTGGTAATAGTAAAATATAATACACTGCTATGTCTATCTTTATTGTCTGAAATATGCCTATATATGTTGACATGTACCCAATGTTGTTCATTCACTGTCTACTATATATTTTGGAAAGTTGCTTGTGTGTTCACTATATGCATTTGGGCACCTCTAAAAATACTGAAACTAGTTTTTGCATGATGGTTTCTGAGATCAAGAATAATAATAACAATAAATAATAATAAATTTTATTTATACCCTGCCCTCCCCAGCCAATAACACCAATAAAATCACAGTAAAAACATAATGGGGGGAAAGGGGGGGGAGAAAAGGGGAAAAAAACCCAATTTAAAATACAGGTTAAAATGCAATTTAAAATGCACCCTCATTTTAAAGTAGCTGATAAATCATATTTTCGTCTATGTTTGGATATAGTTGGTGACCATTTTGAACCAAGATGGCAGGCTGAACTTTTCAAAATTGCACTGATTTTACCCACTGATTTCAAAATTACTTTTTTGTTTCTTAGAATTCCTAAGCAACGGCTGAGTCCAAAATGCTAGGTTTTTTTAAAAAAAATAATAAACACAGATTTGGTGTGTCATATCCACTCTGAAAGCAGAAATTGCTGTGCAGGATAGTAAGTGATCTATAGGCACTAGCGGGCTGTTTTTAATAACTAAAATGATTAAGCAATGTGATTAGATGCCCAGGATTGTGCCTTGACACTGATAGCAAAAAGTCCATTCATGTCCTTGTTTTCTTCTATCAATGGGATGAATGACTAGACTGCTTATAATTTGCCACATTAAACGTGTCATTGTTTAATTTTCTCCAACCAAAATTACTCACTGTGCATTAACAAATTTTCATCCTTTCATTTCTGAACTCTGGATATTGTTCAGATTGCTGCAAATACACAATTTGCTATGATTTACAGCTTGCATCCATTAAGCACTGCCCCTGTAGGGGTTTGGGTTGCCCCCTAAATTACAGCAATATATTTGATTCAGATTATGCTGATATAATCAACATGCATATATGTTGCATTTAATCAATGCACATTCATTGTTAAGTGAAAACTGTGTCAAACACCAATGCACGATACAAGCATACACCAGTTCTGATACTAATTTTAGAACTTATCTGAGGTAAACTCAAAGTGATACATAGTGGAATGTAGTGCAAATAAACCCATGCTTTCCTAAATATTCTGTGTACAGCACTTAGTAAATTGTTTTATGTGCTCCATTTAATAAATAAAAACAACAGATGGATGGAACAGAGAAAATCTGTTCATTGTTGGTAGCAAACCTATACAGCACCCGGATCTGTAATCAGTGGGCTTGAATTTTCAGCACAGTTTGTATGATTTGTAAATGGGCAGCCAGCCAGCATGTTTTGCTTTGTATAAAAATAATATCAAATGAACAATCACTAACCATAACTGTTTGCAACAGGACATGAAGCAATTGATTTTCTCTACAGGTGGTACAGCAAGCTAACATTAAAAAAAACAAAAACCTTCAAATAATGAAGGCGTTTCAGCTGCTTAGGGAAGATAACCTATGAGACATCTGCATTTGGAAGTTTTCAAAACAACATTTTAGGGGTGTTTTCAAAATCAGCTCCCTCACCCACCCACACTGAGGTGAACAGAAAAATATGGTAGTTTTTTGTTTTGCCCTCATGAAAGTTTCAGGTTCTTCTCTGTCCCCAGCATTCTCCTCATACACGCAGGGGTGTTTTTTCCCCAATGTCTGCATAATGCCATTGGCTAACCCATAATTCTCCCATTTATTCCAGATTTTCCCTTTCCATGAAAAATCCAGTAAGCAAAAAACAACAACCCAACACAACAAACAGTTGCCAATACCCCATTTGCAAATTAAGCCCCTGTTTGGAAGAACCTCAGTTTACCAGCAACTTGCAACACAGTACAGGATACAGTGGTACCTCGGGTTACATAAGCTTCAGGTTACAGACTCCGCTAACCCAGAAATAGTGCTTCAGGTTAAGAACTTTGCTTCAGGATGAGAACAGAAATCGTGCAGTGGCAGCACGGCAGCAGCAGGAGGCCCCATTAGCTAAAGAGGTGCTTCAGGTTAAGAACAGTTTCAGGTTAAGGACGGACCTCCGGAACGAATTAAGTACTTAACCCGAGGTACCACTGTACATGTATATTTATGTACGGTATTCTAGTATTTCACAGATAAAAATAGGTACACTTGTGAACATATTACATGTCTATTATACAAAGAATCATGTCAAGTCCAGTTTTGTCCCCCACTATTACACAATGCTTCCTGTATTAAACGTTCAGATTGCCTCTCTTGCTACACTAATTTAAAAGTAAAGAGAGTGTTTTTTCTTTTCATTATTGATATTCTAGGGAAACACTATCCTTTTAATATATGAACAGTTCAAAATAAACATCGGCAGGTGCAGCATGTGAATTGACTGTGCATGCCCAACATTTATTACCTGCCCATCACCAACAGGTCACAGGGTGCATTATAAGATTATTATATTGTAATAATATAATATTTAGTCATCCTTCACCCTTAGGTCCCAGGGCAGGTTACAACCATTTAAAACACAACATTAAAAGCAGTTTGAAACGCATTACAATAACAAAAAATGCATCTAGGTGCATTGATGCATACGCACGAGCCTCAAGATGCATCATTCCTAACCTAGAGATTCACTTCTAGAGAACTGGGCATGGGGTGAGGCTCAAGCCTGGAAAATGACAGCTATAGCAACTCATATGGGCAAAAAGCTAGCAAGCCTTCCTATATGAAATATACTCGGAGTCGAGAGTGGATTTCATGCTCTTTATTCAGCTCATAGTGGTGAGGAGGAATGAATGTCCCCCCAAAGTATCTGCTTTATATACATTATTTACACAATGGGCTGCATGTGATTGGCTAATTCCGGAATTCTCCTGTAGGCCAATCAGGTTGTGGAGTCACTTCCATCTGGAGCTGTATTGGGTGGCTCCTGCAGACCAATCATACTGCTGCATTGTTCTAGGACCAATCAGACTGCTGCATTCTGAATCCTATTGTTCTAGGACCAATCAGACTGCTGCATTTTGGATCCTATTGTTCTAGGACCAATCAGACTGCTGCATTTTTGGATCCTATTCAACTCAGTATGTAACACTATATGTGCCCCCCAAAGGAACAGCTGCAACACGATTGTCTCTGATAAATGAATACCATTGAAATATATGCATCTGACGTGCCATTGACACATAGATTTGAACTTTGCAAGGGCAAATGCAACCTGATTGCTGTCAGAAAGAATTCAGAGATTTTTCATACCTGGGATAATGGAAACGGTTTTTAGAGCTCTCAGCACCCGGAACATCCGAAGGACGGAAACACCGCCCATATCAATAAACTCTCCCAAAAGTCTGTAAAATCAAAATGTGAAATAAGTTTTTTAAATAAATACAAACTTGGGGGAGGGGTTACAGCAGCAACACTGGTCCCCTAACCAGCCTTCTCGGTAGTGGCACCCACCCTGTGGAACACCCTCCCACCAGATGTCAAAGAGAACAACAACTACCAGACTTTTAGAAGACATCTGAAGGCAGCCCTGTTTAGGGAAGCTTTTAATGCTTGATGCAGTACTGTATTTTAATATTTTGTTGGAAGCAGCCCAGAGTGGCTGGGGAAGCCCAGCCAGATGGGCAGGGTAAAAATAATAATAAATTATTATTATTATTATTATTATTAGCCTGACCCAACTGTAGCTCTGTTCAACATACTCCTCCCAGTGCCCATGAAAGGCATTTTAGTGGCAGTGGGCAGCCATGCTGCTCTTGAATGGAAGCAGAGCCTGGCTTCCATTTTGCAGTGGCTGCTTGGCATCTTACATTCACCCCCAAATCCATGCCCTGGCCTACAGGTGTATAACTTGGGAAGGCCTTACATTCTGGGTAAATGAACATCGCAGTTGATCACATGGCCACTGCAGGTACAATTTGCTGCCATTCAGAAGTGGCGCTGCCACCTGCCCAGGGCCAAAATGCCCTCTAAAGAGCTAGCACAGGGACGCCCCCCCCCCATGGAGTCCGATGCAGCCATGGCATCAGCTAGTGGGGTGGGGGGCATTAAGTTCTTTCTCACTGTCCAGAAAACCAATGGCCTGGCAGAAGCAGAGGGACAGCCCTTAGAATCATGGAACTGTAGTGGTGGAAAGGGTTCTCAGGGTCATCTAGTCCAACCCCCTGCAGTGCAGGCTTAAAATCCAGGAGCTTGTCTACAGCCTTGGTGTCTCTACAATGCAAAGCATTGTATATGCAATAAAGATCTGGAAGGACCTTTGTTGTATATACAACATTATATTATATTATATTATATTATATTATATTATATTATATTATATTATATTATATTATATTATATTATATTATATTATATTATATTATATTATATTATATTATATTATATTATATTATATTATATTATTAATTTAAAATTAGTATTTAAATTTTAAAAAAAATTCAATTTAAAATTAATTAATATTAATTAGCAACAATCAGTTTGGAGGTGCAAATACAGTGAGAAGGGTGGTAGGAAAGATTTGACTCGGCCTAGCCAGGGCTAGTTTCATTTTTGCTAAATGTTTGTAAATACAGTGGTACTTTGGTTTACAACCATAATCCGTTCTGGAGGTCTGTTTGTAAACCAAAACAGGTTGCAACCCAAGGCGCGCTTTCGCCAATCGGGTCTCCAAAATTATTTTGTTCATAATAATAATTAAAAAGGTAGTAATCCAAAAAAAGGTTGCAAACTGGAATACGCACTTCCGGGCTCGACGTTTTTGTAATCCAAAGCGTATGCAAACCAAGACGTATGCAAACCAAGGTACCAATGTAATCATTACATGAGCCTTTTTTGTTTGAGGGGCTCTTACTTCAGGCTGAGGCCTATAGCAGGAGGTAGCCTTTGGGGCCTGATTTTGTTTTTGTTTCATATTTCTCTCTCCCCACGGCCACCCCTTCCTTCAAAAGAAGACATCTAAGCAATCTTCCATGCATGTATTAGTCAAGACCAGAACTTTGGTTTTCCTTCAGGCCTATCCGTGGCCTTTATCTCGGTGTATTCAAGTGACATGTGACTATTTTACTGATGTATTTTTTACTTTTCTACCCCAGTGTTCCTCTCAAGAGCTTGGGACATTTCCTGGGCAGTGTATTAGGCTCAGATGGTGGCCTTTTACCTCAGATTTATAAAGGAATATTGCTACTTTCACATCTATTTCCAAAGATTTCTGGCCACTTCCTGGCCAATCATGGCTCCGTCTAGGTATTAGGCTCAGAACTTTACCTCAGGCTGAGGGACTATGAGCAGATTTTTATTCCCCTCAGCAGAGCTTCTGGCCTTAAACTACAATATGGTCCCACAGTCAGAAGTCTGAACATGAAACGGTTTCTCAGCACAAAAGTACAGCTCTGGGGAAAGTTATCAATATCCTGGCATTTTGAGAGAAGCTAAAATTGACAGATTCGCCAATCCCCTACTGCAGGGTAGCATGGTCCCTTGCACCAATGGTGAGGAGGATAATTTTACCACACATTTTGGGGCCAACCATTGCAAAATATGTGGTAGAACAACCAGTTCTAACACCCCAAGCAACATGGGAGTCAAAAACCCTCAGCAAAGAAGTATCTCATCTTCAGAGGAGAGTGGACCAGGGGATTGGATCAGCTCTCTGCCTGCTGAGTCCCAAACAGGATGGAAGCGAGACACACGCTTCCTCCAGGGACCTGCAATCCTCTATTAGGAGCCATTTGCAATTAATGGTGTGTTAGTGCTGCCTGCAGGCAAGGCTCTCAAAGCACTGTCCTTTTAGTACCGGCGCTGTATGGAAAGGGATCAGGCATAATATACAGAGAGTGCAGAATGTAGTAATGGGGAACAGAATTCAACTTCCTGAGAAAGCCAATCTCTGGTCCTAATGCCTGCAAAAATATTAGGCTGGAGAAGCTGATGAATCACTATTTCAGCATTTGGGGGGAATCCCAAGTTTTACAGCAGCACGACAAAATCTTTACGAGCGAAATCTAGAGGGCTAGAAAGCATTTCGTGATGATATGAATGGTAGCTGCCTCGATAAGAGCTCTCTCTCCTTCCTCTAATAGCTTTTATATGTGCTTTCTACCCAGAAATTAATTCAAACTTCTTTTAGGCTCAGAGGCCAGAGTCAAGACTAACATTATACTGTATTTTTCCGTGTATAAGATGCCCCCATGTATAAGACGACCCCTATTTTTTAATCCCCAAATTAAGAAGTAATTAATTGCAACATTCCGTGTATAAGACGACCTCCAATTTTAAACTTAAAAAATTTGGGGGGGAAATACAGTCTTATACATGGAAAAATATAGTAAATACTCTAAAGGGGAATAAGTGCGTGCTATGTTGTTGTTTTTAATTGTCCCTTTTAGCCACCACTGTCCAATTTCTTGAAAGGAAATTATTTAATTGCAGCAAATACTGATGCTTACGCCATCACGATAACACTGAAATCGAGCCAGTTCCATGGGTCTCGAAGGAAGGTGAATTCATTCAAGCAAAAGCCTCTTGCCAATATCTTGATTAGACATTCGAAGGAATAAATGGCCGTGAAAGTATACCTGGGGAGTGAAAGTATACAGGGAAACAAGGTCAACACAGAAAGTAAGGTAACAATCATAAGGTATATTCCTCTGGCTTACCCCAATGTTTTCAGTTTTAAATGTATGCCGATTTGCCAACTCCCCATTGAGTAATGGAAAGTGAGTATTCATGTGATATTTGGTCCTTTTCTGTTTTGAGGCGTCATAAAGGACTAATAAACTGTAATAACTCTTTTTTTTTTTAAGTATAGAAAAAGACTGTGGGTTGACCTTAACAAAGGCATACTAAGAGTAAACCAATTTGCTACAAAAAAAAGTGATAGCAGCTTGGTCAGAGGGCATTCTGAATATTACTTTGTTGGATTTTAGATTATGAATTTAAAATCAGTGTTGAAGTTGCTTTTCCATTACATATTGTTTGTGGACTGAAAACAGCAACAGCACTCAATACTGACCATATTCACTGCATTGAATAAGCGAACATTAGCCATTTCTGCTCCTGTTTCCATTTTCTTCAGCATTCTCTGACATCCCTAGCTGTGTGTAATAGTCCCTTGATAAAGGCATCCAAGCTTGAAATAAACTCAAACGAGGAGCATATGAATTAATCCTTGCATAAGACACATTTTTCCACAGTGTGTTCTGCATTTTTAGGTCCTGTATTAGGAGAGTATAGTAGAAATAGAAGGACCGATATCACCAAAGTTACTTACTCAACATACTTCGTGGAGGAAGTCTCGCTGCTATTTGACTGCACGTCCGCAAGAGCCATGAAGACACAATTGGTGAAAATAGTGACCATAATAAACATAGTGAACAATGTAAGTAACAGGAGTTAAGGAAAATGACAATTGAAAAAACTTTACACTAGCATTTGCTGCGGATTCTCAGTTTCAAATGTGGGGGGGGGGATCCCCCACCCTTCCCTTGGTGTAATGTTGAGCATCCACAGACTGCTAATATTATCCCCATAAAAATATTAGGTTTGTAGAAGTAGCACAACTTTTCACACACCCTATGACAGCCTTCCACAACATGGTACCATCCAGATGTTTTCATCAGCCCCACCAGCATAGCCAAGGCCTTGGGGATTATTGAAGTTGTAGTCTAAAGCAGTGTTTCCCAATGTTGGGTCTCCAGCTGCTTTTGGACTACAATTCCCATCATCCCTGACCACTGGTCTTGCTAATTGGGGATGATGGGAGTTGTAGTCCAAAAACAGCTGGAGACCCAAGGTTGGGAAACACTGGTCTGAAGAATCTGGAGGGTACCATCGTAGGGAAGACTGCCTTACAAGGAGTTGTGTTCCAGGTGTGGATACACCTCGTATCTCTCTTCCTGAATTACAACAGAATTTGACTGAATGGCAGCAGTGTGACATTGGGAGAGAAATTGGTTAGATGCACATTTGTCCTGAACAACAAGAACAACAAAGAGGGATTCTTCACACACACACACACACACACACACACACACACACACACCAAAAACCACCATCAACTTAATGCAGGATTAGCCAATGTTGTGCTCTCCAGATGTTGTTGGACTATAGTACCCTTCAATCTTGATCATTAGCCATGCTGTCTGAGACTGATGGGACCTGAAGTCCAAAACATCTGGAGGCCACCTTGTTGGTTAACCCTACCATAATGGGATCCATTGCCATGTGATGTGCAGGTGGCCTTTGGATCAGAAGGCTATAAAATAGATAAATGAATGAATGGAGGATTGGTTCATGAATAGCCAGTAGCCATGAGAGATAAATGGAGGTTTGCTGGTCAGAGGCAGCATACTCTGAATTGCACTTGCTGAGGAACAATGAACAGGGGAGGTCTGTTACTCTTGCACTTCTTCTTCACGTAAAGGATATGAATGTACCAAAAGCTTAATTACCATTCGTCTGATTGGATGAAAGGGACTAAAGATGTACAAAGCACGTGTGGCTGTAAATCGGAAGATGGCTTTCCCTTTGTTCAACACCATAAATGTCTGTGGGTGGAAATACATTAACTGGAAGCATTGTTCTATGACAGTTTATGCTAATATCACATGATGCGCTCTGTCCCTAAGTATATCAATTACGGGGAATGAATTTGGGAGGTCTTTTTAAAAAGTAGGCTACAAAAAAGGTGTCAGGAGTGTTCATGAAAGGCAGGAGAGAGACTGTGAAAGCTGCTGGAGGAACAGGTTCCCCTGTCTTCCTAACTTGCTCACCTTAAAGGGCTAGCAGGATTCTAGGGGCTGATATGTGACAATCAATCATTTATTTGCATGCCGTCTTTCCAAAGTTCAAACCATGTGCACGGCGGCTTACAACATATAAAAAATAAAGGGGTGGAACTGTCAAAAAGGACAGGAAAGAGAATGAAAACCTAGTAGAATAACTGCAGATTGATCAGCGCTAACTGGAGAAGCTGAATTGTGATGCTACAGTCCTGTCAGCCAATAGGGGGTTCTTCTCAGTCTCTCTCTAGGATTGTAGTTGTCAGCTAAGGCTAAAGTCTGCGCAACGCTGCACTAGAAATCAAGGGGAATACACTGTCAGAAGGAAATCTGCAATGTTAATGAAGCCCTATTAGAATTATTTAAAAAGCACACAACTCTCCACCTTCCTACGATCACCTTGTTTCTTTCAAATAAATCCAATCAATAATGCAGTTCCCGCCCCCCTTCTCATTATATTACCAAAGCCTATGGGCCACAAAACATTTCTTCACCTTATGATCATGATAGTAGGGGTCAAGATCCTCAAGAGGTTCTCCAATGAGCTCCAGAGGAGGGTTTCCATACAGGGCAGGCAGCTTCTGGAATACCTGTAGGTCAAGCTGAGGGCGTGGCTTCTCTGCAGCAGGTGGGTCTCCACATGCTTTCTTGGCCGCAATGCGTTTCTCAATGGCAACCAAGGATTCGGGAGTGAAGCGGCGGAAGTTATTAGCTCCCAGCAATGTCAAGTCAGCCATTTTTGCATTCTTCTCATAAGCAGAACTTACTCCTCGCTGCAAAACTCACCGTGGAGCTATATCTGTGTTTGGCCACACGGTTGGGAAACACTTTCTGAACAGCAAAGCAAAGCAGGAGATGACTAGATAAGGACACCAACTGAAATTTTAAAGTCATAAAAAGTGGTTTAGTGTTGCTAATGTGGCAACTCGTTTCTCGTTAAGTGCACATTCGCTTAGAATTTAATAAAACAAAGGAAACTTTTCATTGCAGAGGGGAAGCCTCAAATATTATCCGGACTATAGACAATTCCCGTAAAGTGTAAAACGGTCAGAAAGAAAGAAATGGCCACACAAATTAACTTTCATACCCCAGAGGTATTCTTGGAAGATCCCCATTGATCTCAATAAAAGACAATGACTCAGTTGCATATGATGCAGCCTCAACTGCACAGATTCAGAACAGATAAAATGAGGTACTTCTCCACACAACGGATAATTAAGGGTGCAACCACTGTGCATACTTAGGTGCAAATAAGTCCCATTGAACACACTGCCAAAAGTAATACCCAGTGACTTAGATAGCTTTAAAAAGTGGTGAAACAAAGTCATTGTAGTTCTATCAAGAGCTCTCTAGAGGCGGTATACTTCTGAATCCCAGGATTATAGTGATCGAAGAAGATTGCCCTCATTCTTGACTGACTTTGTCATGGATTAAAAGCTAACCATGACATCATGTTCACTATGGGATTCCTGATTGGCTAGGAATAAAGTTCCTAAGATATAGACCAATTAAAAATGGTTTCAAAGCAACTATCAGTCAGGAAACAAAAAGGCCAAGAATTGTGGAAGTTTGGGAAATAATTACACACACCCTCAAAAAAAGAGAAAACGACTACAGTTTCCTAGAGATGTTGTTCTCTGGATGCAAAATTTGGGTTTCCTTGGCACATTGTTTTGATATTTCTTCAAGTGCATATTACATCAGCCCTGAATATACCCTCTTCCAAATACAACCACCAAGGAAATCTGTTGAGATTTACTGCAGTTCGCATTGTTCGAGACAAATGATAGTGGGGCAAAGGAAAGCTGGTTTGAATTATGTATGGATTGATAGCACTCCTCCGCAGAGCACAGAGGGAATAGTGTAATTGCTGCTCTGCACCCTTTGCCAAATGTTGCAGGCACCTGCCCAATAGTAGCTTGTTAGCAGCTGCGGTGCTTCTGTCAAAGCATGCCCAGCATAAAAGGGTCACAATTTGGTTTTGAAAACCTAACCATATGCACAACTATGTCATTTTGCCCTGAGAATCCTCCCAGTTGCCACACGGAACTAGACATTTAATACTGGATGCAGAATTTAGCACCCTGAGAACCTTAGTGTGCATTTTTGTCTAATGCGAAGAGCCCTGTCAGGCAACATGTTATACACTATTATAACATACGCTAGGAGCCTTGTACCCAGCATTGCTCGGGATTTCTAAGAAACCAAATAACCAGGGCAGTTTTGAAAGTTTCCATCCACCATCTTAATTTAAAATGGTATCCAACTGTACCCAACTGTATCAAAATGGTATCCAACTGTATCTCGGGAACCATAATGTAAAATTAGGTTACGATATCTTCAGCAGTGTCCAAATATATAGCGAACAAACAACTTTCCAAAATATTTAGCAGACTTATAGCCTCATGCCCAGTGCTGTGAAGTGATGTAGGGTTGTGTATAATGCCAGTCCTAGTCATTATTATGTGACCAGGTTTACAGCTTAAAGAGCTCTTACTCTTCCCCAGCATACCTGGGTGTTACCTGGAATGGGAGCCTCTTTAACTTCCCATGGAAGGAACCAATAGCTGTGCTGATCTCAAGAGTATGTGTGTAGCGTAATCTCTTGCAGAGCATGAGTAGCCTCTGTACTGAGTGCTGGATGACTTAAAAGCTGCTAGAATCACCTATGGGATGTGTGGAAGAGCATCTCATTTCAGCCAAGTGACCATATGCACTCAAAGGCTACACAGGGAGAGCAGGGCTGCTATTTAAGTTATCTGGGGAATTTCTCCTTTTATGCCAAGCAGGACCACTGAGAGGTAGATACAGGGGGTACTAATGTACCAGACCCACTGCCAGCAGAGGCCCAGACTCTCAGTCTTTGTGTGTGTGTGTGTTAAGTATGCCTTTAGCTCTCCTACAAAGGAAGCTATGGAGCAAAATGTGCAGATCTCTGTGAGATGATCCATCTTTAAGTGTTTTCGCCAATGAGTGAAGCTGTGATTGACAGATGAGTTGTTTAGACACCAAGTAATAGGAATCTCTTTGACTCTAAAGAGCTTCTGTTTTCTCATTTCCTTAAGTGCACTTTTCCTGCATCTTTCTCATTTTCTAGTCATTGGAATCTCCTTCTTTTTTTTCATAGTAACCGGGATGCATCTTTCCCGTGATGGATTTGTCTGAGATCAGGTAGAAGAAGAAGAAGAAGAAGAGTTTGGATTTGATATCCCGCCTTTCACTCCCTTTAAGGAGTCTCAAAGCGGCTAACATTCTCCTTTCCCTTCCTCCCCCACAACAAACACTCTGTGAGGTGAGTGGGGCTGAGAGACTTCAAAGAAGTGTGACTGGCCCAAGGTCACCCAGCAGCTGCACGTGGAGGAGCGGAGACGCGAACCTGGTTCCCTAGATTACGTGACTACCGCTCTTAACCACTACACCACGCTGGCTCTCATTATACACCACAGGTACTCCCTAAAAGTACTTGATCTGCAAATACTGTTACACAATAAATGTGGGTGGGTGTTATCCCTCCCCGCCCCCGGCTGCCACAACTACCACTGGCATGGAAGGTTGCTCAGATGGGGATGTGGCCCTTGGTCTGAAAAAGTAATGGAGACAAAGATAGCTTCTAGTCAAGTGGGGGAAGAAGACAATGAATGCCTATTTAAAAAATAGGAAACATTTGGTCCTTGATCCTGCTGTTAGAGATGAGGGAAGTAGGTTTCTACACACATAATAGGTAAAGGGACCCCTGACCATTAGGTCCAGTAGTGACCGATTCTGGGGTTGCGGCGCTCATCTCACTTTATTGGCCGAGGGAGCCGGCGTACAGCTTCTGGGTCATATGGCCAGCATGACTAAGCCGCTTCTGGAGAACCAGAGCAGCGCACGGAAACGCCGTTTACCTTCCCGCCGGAGCGGTACCTATTTATCTACTTGCACTTTGATGTGCTTTCGAACTGCTAGGTTGGCAAGAGCAGGGACCGAGCAACGGGACCTCACCCATCGCGGGGATTCGAACCGCCAAGCTTCTGATCGGCAAGTCCTAGGCTCTGTGGTTTAACCCGCAGCGCCACCCGCATTCCACGACACACATAATATTCTCTGCTAAATATACAAGAGGGTCTAAGAGAGGGAATTCTCTCTGTATACCACAGGAGAAGTGGGGAACCATCTTTTCCTTCTGGGCTGCTTTCCGGAGGATGTGGAGGCACATGCCCTATCCCATAATACTAGAACTTAGGGTGGAAGGGATCATCCATTGAAACTGACTGGTAGGTAATTCTTGACAAATAAAAGGAAGTGCTTCTTAATGCATCACATAATCAGTTTGCTGTTGCATGATGTGGTAATGGCCAGTCGCTTAAATTACTTGAAAGAGGAAGTTAGAATGTCATGGAGGAGGAGAGGTCTACTAAGCCTCATAGTTCTATGGTGCTTCCATGTTCATCAGCACTGTGCCTTTAAAGAAAGATGTAGTTCTTGGGAAGCAACTCAACACCAGGTGAGGCCTGCCAGCTTCATGGCCTGATGGTGGGCTTCCTTGAACTTTTTGGCCACTAAAGGGAAGACGATGCTGGGCTAAAGGTCTGTTCCAGCTTCCTGCGTTTTCATGTTCCCAACCCTCACCAATAATTTATTAATTTACTTGCTTCATTTATGCAGCCACCCAATAACAGAGGTTCTCTGGGTGGCTCACAAAAATAAAATATTTTTTTTATAACCAAAAACATAATTTCAATACAATTTAAAAATGAATTCAGTGATTTGTTGACAAGTGGAAGGAAGTGCTCTGAAGATACTGTTCCCCTTAAATCTTTAGACTGGGGCACCTGGGTTCAGTACAAAACACGATGATCGTGTTTTTTGGCATGATATAAATTCACTCCCCGACATGTTTCCTATGTTAAATATTTTCTAGATATCCTCCGAGAGATTGAATATTTGCTGCATATGCTCCAAGTAGTTGATATCCACATTGGATCTTCTGTTGTATTTGAGTTCCTTATTTCATGTCTGACAGTAATTGATAGTGGGTATGTAATCCTATACATTATTTGACAGCAGTTAATAACTCACGTGCAGCTGCATTTAGTGTCTGACAGCATTAGATAGTCTGTATACAGTGGGATTTATTATTTGACAGTATTTGGCAGCTCAGAGACTTAATATTTCATGCCTGCCAAAATAATCAAGAAAAAGTCCATAAGGCTAAAAGCACTTGTACATGAAACATTGCAGTAAAACCTCACTTACAAGATACAAATTCTGCACAATTTTTGAGTAGCAAAATGGGGAAACTCACTAGATTTTCAATACTTAGACACTGTTGTTTTCGCTCTACCCCATGTGAAATCTGAGTGGTTTAATCCATACAGTTAAGCACTTCTTGCCGTCTTTAATGTTAATACAATTGTTTAATTGTCTTGAGATAGCACTCAATCTTCTCTGTCCATTGAAGGGCTGTTTCACTTGTGAAGTTTCTTTCCAACCCCAGTCTGGGCACTCTCTTCCGTATTTCCTATCTCCTACCATATCTCCCTTCCAACCCCTGTCAGTGCTGATGAGCACCTACCTTCTCAGAACCAAAAGTAGAGGAAGGGAGAGAAGGGTGTGCAATTCCCTGGGACAGCAGGGACCCCATGCATACAGAGTTCTGTGAGGTGTGCTGGGGTTTACTATTACAGTAACTAAAAAAAACAATTTTATCCGGCTATATTTAGATATTTAGTCTCCTGCCAACCTAGCAGTTCGAAAGCACAAAAGTGCAAGTAGATAAATAGGTACCGCTCTGGCGGGAAGGTAAACGGCGTTTCCATGCGCTGATCTGGTTCGCCAGAAGCGGCTTAGTCATGCTGGCCACATGACCCGGAAGCTGTACGCCGGCTCCCTCGGCCAATAAAGCGAGATGAGCGCCGCAATCCCAGAGTCGGCCACGACTGGACCTAATGGTCAGGGGTCCCTTTACCTTTTTATTTAGATAGTGGGAGAGGATGCAACAGGGAAATGCAAAGGAAGTAGGTGAAAGCATCATTAGCAAAACAGCAGGAGGAGGAATGGAATGGAAGTGGGAAGGATTATGAGTGAGCAATACAGTTTAAAAAAACTTTGCTTTGGTTGAAGTTGAGAACTGAAGGAATTAAAGGATAAAGTTTGCAAACAATGGTTGTGTTTTCAGGATGAAAGAGGTGGTTCCATGTAAGAGTTCTTGTGGTGGTTTTAAATATGGAATGCAATGGAGTTTACACTAAAAAAAGCACACATCAGCAGTCATTCTTGCTATACCTAATTTATGCAGGGTGCAGAAACCAGGGTTTCTTGATAGGTATATTCTCAATCTACACCTCCCAAACTAATGTGCAGCTCAGAACTCAATTATCCACCAGCTTTCATACTTCCTGAATGTCCTAAATTAGTTCTCAACTCAAAAGGTTTAATGTTCAAAAATGCATATTTTGGGAGAAAACCATTTTAATATGTGTTTTTATAAATGAATTTTCATGAAGTTTTTCCCCTCACAAATTAATGTAGAACTGGGGTGGAACATACTTATTCATGAACACATGTAAAAATAACATGGACCAGAAATAGACTGAGTTGCCTATCTCTATGTACACCCTTAAAACCACGTGCTCCCAACAAGCCCAGAAAAATAGCAGTGAGCATCAGCATTATCTCATTCGAAAGCCAAACCATAAAACCAAACCGCCTAATCTCAAATAGCCTCCAAAACGTTTCATAGTGTTTTGACAAGTTAGAAGGGACGTATGGTATGGAATGTCTTCTGGAACATCATCCCATAGCCTTATCAGAAAAAAAGAGAAGACCCTGCTTTCCCTATCCAGCTGCAATCACTTTAATTGAATTGCTTTTGAACAAGGCCCAAAGAATTCTGGTAGGCCCTCCAGATGGTGTTGGACTCCAACCCCCATAAGCCACAGTCAGCCTGCCCCATGGTGAGGGATGACGGGAGAGTTCAGCAACATCTGAAGGGCCACAGGCTCCCCACCTGTGCTGTAGGGAAACCCACTTTGTAGTACTTCTTGGAGGAAGGATGGATGAAATACAAATGCAATTGCTTATTCCATGCTGATTCACCATAACGAAATTAGATTGCCATCTCCAAGAGCCACCACCAGCACGGAAACCTTCCGGGAAACCTGATGCTAAATTACGAAGCAATCATCTCGGTCTGCCAGCCTCTTCTAAGAGCTTTTCCCTCTGAAAACCCATCGCAAGCTAAGCATTTGTCATCCTCTAAAGTGAACCATAGACACAGAAGATGAAATTGTGTGGCTGTTCGGGACTTTCGGATTCTAAAGTGGAATGTTTAGAATGTTTACTAATGAATTATTTGGCAGCTCAGGAGAATAAACCAGAGATCAGAACAAAGTTGTCTAAAATATATGTGATAACATGGCATAGAACACCTGATCTACCATAATCTCTAGCTCACTCGACTTTCAGCAGTTGAAATTTGAACAATTCTTGTTCTATCATTCATATGGCAGTTGCACATTGTTTCACAACTAGCTTGCTGATAAAGAACGTTACAAAGAAGCTGTTAGGACTGATAAGCCAAGAACCCCAAACTCAAATTCTCATGGTGAAATGTGCTGGCAATGCCCTTCAGCTAGTACATTTTACACCTATAATTCCTTTGCCCCTCTCTTGCTGCCTGATTCATGCAAAAGGTCAAGGAGAAGAGGGAAAATAAGTTAACAGTTGTTGGTACCGTCTGCCGGCTGAATTTGACCCAGAAGGCATTAGATGCTGACTCCCTGAAATTTAGGAATGCCTCATTGTCATTCCATAAACAGATTGTGAACGTTGATGCCTTATTCTTATTTCTTCTTTGCTGTTAAGATTAATGGCTTTTCTGGTATTGTTATTTTCAGCTATAGACACCTCTTTATCAAATTTATATTTCTTGCTGACATTCTCATTTACAAAATCCCTGGTTAAGCCATTGTGCTCAAACAGTATATCCAAAGTTCACAGCCAATTGTTAAGGCTGTAACCAGCAGTGGCTTTGGGAGGGGGTGGGCAGAGGCAGTGGCTTCCTCCCAGCAGAGCTGGTAGTGGTGACCTGGGGGCCACCACCCCAGAGCTCCTATGCCACCATCTCACCTGACACCATACCTTTCCAGATAAACTCAGCGCTGCCATTGCCAGGCTGTCTCATGTGCCACTGCTCATAACACATATCAAAAAATGTGTTAATTAAATCCTTGCCAAAAAGGATCAATGGGGCATCGGCAAACAACTGCATTGCTGTTTCATTCTGCTGGTTATGTGTTCTGCTGGTATAGTCTCCTTCCCGTTTGTTTTTAAGTAAATGAAAAGGAAATCCTGCCTCATCAACCTAGAATTCTATGTGTGCTCCAACAGGCAGCATACACTTTGATTTTGGGGAGGGAAATGTAAAAAAAAAAAAAAAATCCCTTGCAAAAATTCTTAAGAAGATTTAACAGTCATAGCATACGAGATCCTCTTCTCTTAGGGATCAAAAAGTTACAAAGCTTGAAGCAGAAAATGTGGTTAAACAGACAGTGTTCACAGTGGAGAGAAGCAAAAGTTTTTATATGAGGCGTGGTGATATAAAACATATTCCTAAACAATTTGGAGTTGACCCATGAGTTAGCCAGTTTTACAGATAACACCATTCAGTTTGGTGTAAGCCCAAGAATACTATGAATGAATACAAAAGAATCTATCCAAACAGTGTGACCGTACAACAGAACAGCAAAGAAGATTCAATGAAAGAGATTGCATAACTCTGGAAGAGAATATCTAAGTTCACACATACATCAGTTAGGTTGGAACTGATTGTAGCCATCTACGATCAATACATTGGGTTCATAGTAGAGGCTCATAGATAATGTCACCCAATAAATACTGGCAATAGAAAAACCATACTCTATGCTAGAAAATCAGACAACTGATGAAAATGTAAGTGCAATTGTCATAATAGCTTATCTATGGTGCAACTACACATGGAACACTATAGAGTTGTGATTGTTTCATTTCTTTTTTAAAAGAAAAGATGCTTTGAAGAGCTAGAGAGCATGCAAAAATTCATTCTTACTCTTGTTAATACTAGAACCACATCCAATTAAATTCACAGTATACTTTATGAGTTACACATTTAAATAAGATTCTAACCTTTCACCCCGCCTTTCAATCTCATTGTCTCCTGAAAAAAACCCATTTTAATAATATTAATAATAATCTACTGTTTGATAGGTATGTATAATGAACATTTTCTGGGTTGTTAGATCAATCCATTTATTGACCCGGTGGTATCAGATTTCCAAATTCTAGCGATAAGTTAATTAATTTAGTTGATTACCTCTCACCCATAAAGGAAATTACATTCATTCCAACCCTTAATTCAACCCCAAGGAACTGGAAATCAATAACACTATATTCAAAAGCAAATTATGATTATCTCTCTTTTCCTCCATGAAACAAAGAAGTTTTTAACAGTTGGTGGGTTTTTTAAAAAAGAAAATAAAGAATTCACCCCAGATGAATCTAAAAAGAGCTTTGGTTATCAAAAATGCGCCAAGATGCGAAAATGTTCTTGGTGCTAAACATCCCTTCTCCCTCTTGGGGAAAGGAGGGAAATTATAAACCACAAAAGAGACTTACATGTTTTTCCTGGCTTTCTAAATGAGGTCTCTAGGCTTTACTTAAGTCCAAATGGACACCAATTTCATCCCAGCGTCTCCCAACGATGAGAAAAATCCCATTCATTGTTGCTGCAACCTTTTTACCATTTTTTCTTTGAGCAATTTCTTCTCCACGGTGTCAGAGCTCAGTTTGAGAGAGAGAGAGAGTCATTTCTCTGTGGGGTGTGTGTTGAGAAAGGGAGGGAAGAGTGAGTGTTTGTTTAGATGCTGAAAGTGGCTAATGCGGTTTTGCACATTCTCCGGGGGAAACTGTAACTTGAGTAAGCATAGTTGGGAAGGCTCCTCTTTGGCTCTTCCTTCCTTGGAGACATTCTTTTAGCCCTGTAGAGAGCGAGACTCTTTTTTGATGGAGCTAGACACCGTCGCCTTGCGCCAATGGATCTTTTTTAAAGTGTTTATTTTAAAAGAACAGGCAAGCTCAAAAGAAAGCATGCTTTTGGAACTTTTGAAATGTTTCAAAATTCTACACCCTGGATGCAAGGGGATAAGCGTTGAGCTTCAACACACTTGGGATCTTTGAGTCTCTCACTAGTTTCAGATTCCTGCACCATTCAACAAATCATTCCCAAAGCTCAGGGCAAATTAAACAGTAACAAAAGAAAGTGAAGTACGCCATGCAGGCATGAACAAGAGCCACACAAAAAAATCTCTTTATATCACCCACCTACCATGTTAAATAGGGACGTGGGTGGCGCTGTGGGTTAAACCACAGAGCCTAGGACTTGCCGATCAGAAGGTTGGCGGTTCGAATCCCTGCAACGGGGTGAGCTCCCGTTGCTCGCTCCCTGCTCCTGCCAACCTAGCAGTTCGAAAGCACGTCAAAGTGCAAGTAGATAAATAGGTACTGCTCCAGCAGGAAGGTAAGCGGCATTTCCGTGCGCTGCTCTGGTTCGCCAGAAGCGGCTTAGTCATGCTGGCCACATGACCCGGAAGGTGTCTGTGGACAAACGCTGGCTCCCTCGGCCAATAAAGCGAGATGAGCGCCGCAACCCCAGAGTCAGCCACGACTGGACCTAATGGTCAGGGGTCCCTTTACCTTTTACCACGTTAAATGAATTTAACAAAGCAAATTCACACTAGGTCATTCACAATATCTTGTACTGGACTCCCTTCCATTGGTGAACCAGTGTGCAAGACGAGGAAAGAAGACAGCGCAAGGTGTTAACGTTCAAGAAAAGGAGAACCGAAGATCAGAAAGATTATGTGCTTTAGAAAGTTTGTTCTTGCTAACTCCTTACATCTCCACTGTACCCTCTCCTCTAAAGAAAACTAAGCATGGCAGTGTGGACCGTGGAACATCTAGCGGATAAGGGGAAAACACTAATCTGGGGATGTGAGGAAAAGAAATGGGATCACAGAGCCGTGGGATTCATTATTCAGGTCAGCAAACACTCAAGGAAGGATGATTGAGCTGGGATACTAAACTGCATCATCAACCACTTTAGATAAGACTCTAGGATCCTTGACTGGGCAAATGAGTCTTCACCATCGCTGTGCTGGTCCCAGGGGGAGATTACCGTGGGGCGAGGTCCAGGACCTGAGTCGAGGGATGGCAGACAGTCCTCCACGGGCAAAGCAGGGTTCAAAGCGAGGAGCCGAGCAAGGACAGGAACACTGGAGGAACAGGACTGGATGCTGGCCGAAACAGCTCTTTAACGATGTTGCTCCCGCAACCTGGAACTGGGCTGACTGGCCTTTATCTTCTCTGAGGCCAGGGGCGGCCCCGGCCCCCAGGAGACCCGCCTCTCCTGGCCTTAAGGCGAGCACTCCTCCTGGGAGAAACCAGTTCCCTTCGCCTCTCTGCCCTGAGCCTCTGCAGTTCAGGAGAGGCTGAAGGGTTACTGGACCCAAGGGGAGACTCACCTGCAGGCACTGAGTCCTCAACCACCTCCGGAGCCAGAGTGGATTCACCTGGTGCCTGCTCCTGAGGATCCAGCACAGGTGCAGGCGCTTCAGAATCAAGGCCCTGCCCCAGTTCAGCCGGCCCTGGAGGCGGGGACTCCTGTGCAGGCTGGGATGTTACGAAAAAGGAGCAATGCAGCAGCGAGCTGCAGCTGGCAGGAAAGCCAAACAGGATGTTGATATATGGGACTGTACCGTGGGAATAAAGGGGCAGTCTATTCACTGTACTGAGCACCGGATGTTAGCTCAGAGTGTCATCTGACCTGTACTGGAAGTACAGGAGAGGAGTGTCTCTCTCTGCTGTTGGTGTTTGGAGAGTGCAGACGTGTTTCTCTGTACTGCTGGAAAGACAGAAATAAAGGCATGTAAATACATTTCTGTCTGTCTCTTTCCCCTCCTTGGGGGAGGGAAGAGTGGTGTGTTCTTCTCACGTTGAGAAGGATCGCCGATAGATGACCTCGCTTATATCCTGCCGGGAGTCGCAGAGGGGGAGGTCAACAAGGAAATCAAGCCGGGTGCCAGGAAGGTGGCACATTCCTCTGACAAGGCACGAGATTTCTTAACATGGGATTCCTCCGGTTCAGCCTCTGAATCGGATTCCCAGGCCATCACAATCGCTATGCATGGCGCTTTACGGGATAATGTGGGTCTAAATTCTAATAATATGGGGTGAAGAGGAAAAAGGAGAATGGGAGTGAAAATATTGAACTGGTTGCATTTGCTTAGGGTTCATTGTGGTTGAAGATGAAGCCCAGTCTCTTTGGGAGGGACAATGGGGCAGTTGCTCTGGGCATCATGCATGCATGGGGCCACCCCACTATCAATAATGATAAATGGTGCTATGAAGAAATACTTCTGGATATATTTTTCACATCTGACCTCTGGCTTTCCAAAGAGGTGAGAGGTACCCAGACTTGTCTCATCCTATTTTCATGAATGCCCTGTGAAGGAGGTGAAGCTGAGGGTTATTCAAGGTTAGCCAGCTTCAAAGACTAGCAGAAATTTGAACCCTGTTCTCTGCAGTCAAAGTCCAACACTTTGGCCACTGTACCATACTTTCTCTACAGGTATTGTTGTAGGGTAGATTGGACTGATGCTCCAGGAAAGCTTTGGGGGAAGCTCAACCATGCTGTGAAATTTATCCACATGGCATTGAGATAGATTTACTCAGCCACTTGGCAACACTGTCTTGGCTTACGTTATGTCAAATTAAGAGCACCTAGAAGAGCTATGGTTTTCCCAGTAGTGATGTATGGAAGTGAGAGCTGGACCATAAAGAAGGCTGATCGCCAAAGAATTGATGCTTTTGAATTATGGTGCTGGAGAAGACTCTTGAGAGTCCCATGGACTGCAAGAAGATCAGACCTATCCATTCTGAAGGAAATCAGCCCTGAGTGCTCACTGGAGGGACAGATCCTGAAGCTGAGACTCCAGTACTTTGGCCACCTCATGAGAAGAGAAGACTCCCTGGAAAAGACCCTGATGTTGGGAAAGATGGAGGGCACAAGGAGAAGGGGGCGACAGAGGACAAGATGGTTGGATAGTGTTCTCGAAGTATGAGTTTGACTAAACTGCGGGAGGCAGTGGAAGACAGGAGCGCCTGGTATGCTCTGGTCCATGTGGTCACGAAGAGTCGGACACGACAAACTGTTGGAATTCTGCCTGGGTCAGAGGAATGTGCCACAGCGTAGGCACCGGCAGATATTCCTGTCGACCTCCCCGTGTCTCCACTCTGCTGATAAGCAGGCGAGGTCCCAGCGATTCTTCTCAGATGTGTGAGAGGAACACACTGTTCTTCCTCTCTCCCCTTTGGTGTCCCCCAGGGAGGGGAAAGAAGCAGACAGAAAACTATTTACATCCTTTATTTCTGTCTCTTATATCAGTACAGAGAATCATGTCTGCACTCAACAGTTTCAAGAAGAAACTCCACCCATTTACTTCCAGTACGGGTCATATGACACACACACTGAGCTAACATCCGGTGCTCAGTACAGAATGGACTGCCCCTTTGTTCCCATGGCAACAGTCACAAACATCCTGTCTGGCTTTCCAGCCACAAGCAGCTGACTGAGCTGCTAGAGCCTTTGCTTGCTGCAGCATTGGTACTTTATGCTAACATACTCCCCCTAAAGCATCAATGCGTGCTGCGAGCAAAGCGTCATCCAAAGAAGAAAACAAACAGTTGTTATACTTATAACATTCCCCTGTTGTTTCAGTTCCACCCTTGGAACTACCCGCCACTGGTTTAACCAATGTACCTCTCTGGTTGTGTGACTTCGCATTACCTTGGTTAACAACTCTCTGTTGTGCCTTTGTCTCTGACTCAGACACAGCTTCAATCTGTCCTTGGTCGTTTACAACAGCAACATATGCAAGGTTAGCAAACTCCTTTGAATACCTCTTGGGTGGTACACCCTTTGTTGCTCTCTCAGACCTACGTAAGAGTTGCTGCTCTTCTCTGCTTTCTGGTTCAGCCTCTGAACTCTCTGGAGAACCAGTACTAAGCTTAATCAGTGGTTCATCCTCCTCTTCTGAGGGTCTAGTCATTATTTGAGATTTCCTCAACTAAACAACAACAACAACAGAGGCAGCACATTCAGACCAATCAAATGACTCCTTGGCCAAACTCAGTTTGCTCCCTTTCAAGGTGTAGTTCTAGCTACCCAAATTTTTAATCTGACTTCTGGGTGGCTACAGAAGAATAGTTCCAAGCAGTAACGTCCTACAGTGTGCCTGGACATAAGAAGCTGCCTTATCTGGGCCAGCCCTAATTAGGTGTAGGGGGAAGGTTTCTCCATACAGTTGTTTTTGTGGTGTAATGAAAGGGGTAGTAAATTATTAGTTGCTTCATTTATGATTGTCATGCATTTCGTTTCAGGAAGGGGAGGGGTACTTGTGGGATTTTCGGCCTTAGGTGTCAAAATAACTTGAACGGCCTTTGAATCTGTGCATCTATTCCATAATTTAGCTACGTCCTGTGTGCAAGAAGTACATCTTTTGTATGTCCTGGATCCTTTATCATTCAGTTTCATCAGATGGCCCCCGGTTCTAGCATTATGAGAGAGGAAGATATACTTTTTCCTATCTAGTTTCTCTTCCACACCATTTTATATACCACTGTCACATCCCTTTATTAATCTTGTTTTCCTAAACTAGAAAGCTGCAAATGAACTCAAGCATTTTTCGTTGCAGATTGTGTGCTAGATGACCCAGATCATAGTTCTAGGCACATTGGTGGGGCTTGAGCCCCTCTGAACTAATCTGAACACGTTTTTAGTAAGCAATTGCTTATTTGAACTGACCCCAGAAATTCTAAAAAAAAATGTCCAGTAGCACCTTAGAGCCCAACTAAGTTTGTTCTTGGTATAAGCTTTCTAGTTTATACATGAACACGGAAGCTTATACCAAGAACAAACCCAGTTGGTCTCTAAGGTGCTACTGGACATTTTTTTTATTTCTTTATATATTTCATAGAATCATAGAATCATAGAGTTGGAAGAGACCACAAGGGCCATCGAGTCCAACCCCCTGCCAAGCAGGAAACACCATCAGAGCACTCCTGACATATGGTTGTCAAGCCTCTGCTTAAAGACCTCCAAAGAAGGAGACTCCACCACACTCCTTGGCAGCAAATTCCACTGTCGAACAGCTCTTACTGTCAGGAAGTTCTTCCTAATGTTTAGGTGGAATCTTCTTTCCTGCAGTTTGGATCCATTGCTCCGTGTCCGCTTCTCTGGAGCAGCAGAAAACAACCTTTCTCCCTCCTCTATGTGACATCCTTTTATATATTTGAACATGGCTATCATATCACCCCTTAACCTCCTCTTCTCCAGGCTAAACATGCCCAGCTCCCTTAGCCGTTCCTCATAAGGCATCGTTTCCAGGCCTTTGACCATTTTGGTTGCCCTCCTCTGGACACGTTCCAGTTTGTCAGTGTCCTTCTTGAACTGTGGTGCCCAGAACTGGACACAGTACTCCAGCTGAGGTCTGACCAGAGCAGAATACAGTGGCACTACAGTGGCATTTCAACTGCGTCAGACCAATACGGCTACCTACCTGAATCTAGAACCCTAAAATTCTGGCAGTCTTAGGTTAAAGTATTCAGCCTGAAAGATTAATAGCAGAATGAAGCTTTGTGTGTTTCAATTCCAACACACAAGCATGCAGACTGATGCTGTTCTCATGATTGCACTGCCAGTTTGCTATGGCTTATGTTGCTACAACAAGAAGGAGTACTCCACGGGACTATTTTGGTCTGCATGTTTGGGAATTGAGACTTTGGAAGAAAACTGGCTGTTAATTGTTCCTGCATCCATACTTGAAAAGTGATTATAATCAGGTAATGACAAACTGGGCAATTGCCTGATGGTGCATTGATTGCATGATTGGCTGGATAATTATCTCTGCAAGTGTTTTTGACTTGAGGAAAAGGAATAATGAATATAGGACTTTGAATAAGGGACAGGTCTAAAGGCTTCTTTGGAGAAATTCTCTGCAGATTTTTCTCTCCTGCATAAAATGGGCTTCTCGTTGCAGTTACCCCATGAGTTTGCAGCTCAGTACAAAGATGAGAGAAAACTATGGTTCGGGGGGTGGCGGTTCAGCACTCTTTAGGTGACTCCTCCTCTAATTCAGTCCCAGAAATAGTAACTCGGGTTAAGAACTTTGCTTCAGGATGAGAACAGAAATTGCACTCCGGCGGCATGGCGGCAGCGCGAGGCCCCATTAGCTAAAGCGGTGCTTTAGGTTAAGAACAGTTTCAGGTTAAGAACAGACCTCCGGAACGAATTAAATACTTAACCTGAGGTACCACTGTAGTGACTTTCACAAGGTTGTTATTATAAGGTAAAATAGAACAATCCCTGTATGTTGTGCTGAGTTCTTAGGGAAGAAGAACGAGGTACACATGTGTCAGGGGTTCAGGGAGAGAGGCACAGGTGAGGGAGGAGACGGAGAGCGAGGGGGAAGAATTCCAGGACAGCGAGGAAGAGGATGACGATGACTTGAGGGATTCCATGAGTCTTTCAAGTGAATTGGAGGATTCCCAGAAAGGAGCGCCTGTGGTCAAGCCCAGGGGAACCCAAAGTGGGAGCTGGGAGTCGGGACCAGCTTCTCCGCCGGAGCGCAGTGAAGGGGGTGGAGATTCCAGTGTGACAGGAGAAGCAGGTCAGAAAGCAGAGAGGGAGGGGAGATCGGAGCAAGGCATCCTCCCGGAAGGGGGGGAGAGTAGTACAAGGAGTAGTGTAGCGGTCAAGAGGAAGGTCAGAGGTAGCGAACGCGCGCCAAGTTCAAATGTGGAGGCGCGCGGAAATACAGGGAGCCCGGAGGAGGAGCCAGGTCCCAAAGCACGCAGGAGGGGGGAAGAGTTGTCTGGGGATTCAGCGTCAGGGGAATCCAGGAGGGGCGAAACCCCAGGGGGCAGGAAGACCCTGCGGAAAAGGAAAGAGAGGAAAAGGTGGAGCTCCACAAGCCTCTTAAACTGGTGCAGGGGAGGGACTGACTCAGAGGGGACTTCAACGGTCTAAGCGTAACAGACGTGGGGCTGCGCGCCTCGTCTGTGGAGTGTACGATGTACTGCAATAAAGATCTTTGTAAATAAGACTGGATTTGGCGTTGGTCTCTTGTGAGCTGGGACCTGAGGCAGCCCTGACAACATGTAATAGTCAATGGAAGAAACATTAAGGGTCCCTCTATACATCCTTTTTATTGTGCTTTTATGATTATTTGTGTTGTTGGTGTTATTAGGGTGCTTATATGTGATCCTACATTCAGGACTGTCTCACCCAAGAGGCAAGGTGGGACAACCACCTCAAGCAGCAGAAGCCCAGAGGAAGCAGATCCCAATGTAGTTCTTTATTCTTCCCCTGCTCCCTGATGTAGATCTTCACTCACCCTTCCCTGGCAGAGAGGGGGAGCCATTTTGTGATTTGCCTCAGGTGCCAAAATGTATTGGGCTGGCCCTGCCTGCATTCAATACTTGCAAAAGCTTCAGGGCAGTCATACTGCTTCATTAGCAATCGGTGCCAGGAGTTTGGTGGCCATGGTATTTTTGGTCCTGCTTTTGTTGCACTGTGGTGCTGGCAATGTGCTCAACTAGATTTGCTTCTTTGTGATGTAACCATCCCCTTCATACTTCCAGTTGATGCCAGATACTGGCATTCTTATGGGGGTTTTGTGTATGGAACTGAGTGAAGGTTTAGCACAGCAATCACAGCCTGAACAGAATAACTTTCAAAGTGTAAAAAGGAAGGTATGGTCGCATGGTGTCCTATTGCAATTGAGAGTATTGAAGAACCACAGTAATAAGGTGGCGAGCAGGAAAAACAACAGCAGCAGGCTGTATAGTTTCCAATTTACAATAATTTTCCAAAAGCCTTGCATATTTTCACCATTCACAAGTCAAACAGTGATAGAGCCACGTGAGCCTCAGAGGCAGTGCATTCCACAATTGAGGTGCCACAGCCAAAAAAGTCCTGTCTTGCATGCTCTGTGCCAAATGTTAGATGGCAGAATTTACAGAGCAGGGAGTCCGCTGATGAAATGAGAGTACAAGTAGACTCATATTAAAGGAGGCAATCTGGGTAAACCTGAGGAGCACATATCTGAGAACAGGGAACTACAAATATTAATAATGCTGATCTTTGGACAACAAAGATGAGCCAACTGTTGTCCTCTACCACTCCAACAAAAAGAGAGAGTAAGACATTTTGGGTTGAGTTTGCAGAATGCAGGAACAGAGAAATGACTCTAAGAGGCTAAGCAATTCCCTTTGGGGGTAGATATGGCACAGAGAACAGCTTAAACGAAATGGACAAAGTAAATACTGAATGGATGGTAATGGACATTTGATAGAGGAATTAATTCTTAAAGATGGGAAACCTTTCAGTATTGTATATATGCTTACTGCTTGCAAAGAGCAGTGCTCATTAAAACTAATGCACGGCTATTTACAGCAAAACCCGTACGAAGGAAGCTATGGAGTTCTATCAGAGATAAAGCCTTTCCAGATGTTTCTGAAAGTGCAGGGTTTCTCAAACGCAAACACAAGAAAAGTAAGAGCGTAAGAAAAAGCCTTCTAGATCAGACCAAGGTGTTTATGGGGATCACACCAACAAGGCACAAAAGGCAACAGCCCGCTCCTGCTGCCTGATTGCAAAAATGACTTGGGGGAAAGATTGAAGACACATTTTCCTTAGCTTTGCTGCTGCTAGGGTTTGCTAAGCACTGGAGCATCCAAATTACGTCTCTGCTATGTAATGTGTGGTGTGGACTATGTAGCAGTGCAGACAGAAGGTCCTGAGCTAAATTTCTTACATCCTTGGTTAAAAGAATCAGGTAGGAGTTGATGGGACAGACATTTGCCTGAGACCCTAGAGAGCCAAAATAGGTAAATGTCAGGTAGATAGTCAGATGCTGAATAGCCAATACTTCCCTTTTACACAATTTCAATATATGCGTATGATCTGCCTTCAAAAATAGTCCAGGAACTGCATTTGATCCAGAATAGGGCTTTAAGATTATTTTATGGGACTGGGCAGTTTGACCATATTATACTTCTGCTTTGTCACCTGCACTGCTTCCGTTCCATTCCTGGGCCCAAGTTAGAGTGCTGGTCTTCACCTTTCAACCAGTAAGAAGCTTGGGACCAGATTACCTGAAAGGCTACCTTCTCCCACGCGTACGTACCTGAACTTTAGGATCCTTTTCAGAGGCTGTGCTCAGAGTGCCCGTGCCAAAACAAAGGGAGAGGGCCTTTTCAGTACTGGCACCCCAGTTATGGGATTTCCTTCTATAAGAGTCTTGCCTGGTCCTTTTGTTGTGGTTTGTTTAGTGTCAGGTGAATACTCTTTTTGTTCACCCAGTCTTTCTCAATAACTTAGGTTTTTGCTTAAAATATGGACGCATTCATACGATATACGATATCTTTATTGTCATTGTTGCTTGCGGAACAATGAAATTGAGTACCGGTACTTTGTGTTATGGTACAAATAGAAATGTCAGAGAGAAAGAGGCTAGTTTGAGGCATGGGCGTTGCCAGGATTTATGCTGGGGGGTGGGAGGGAGAACTGAGTTATCTGCAACACAAATGGTCAGTTAGTTAAATATTTTTATTTATTTACTTGATTTAGGGGGGCAGCTACCTCCCCTGCACTCCCCTGGCTATGCCCATGGTATGAGGGAGCTTCTTATATTCCTATGAGTCTCATATCCAGAAAGTCCCCAGTCAGAACCCACGTGTCTCTTAATTGCTCTAAGGGCCACTGCTGACAGTTTCACTCGACGGCTGAGTTGAGTTGCCAGGCAACTGGCAAATGCATTCCAAAGATATGTCCAAATAAGTTGGTCCACCCCAAACCGGAAGGATGCCCCCGGAATCCTCTGCAAGTTTGCAGGGGATCCCAAGGATCATGTTTCAGGCTCATAGGAGCCTCTCAAAATAATGCCACTGCAAGTACTACTTGGCTTGTTCCTGCAGAAAGGAAGGCCTGGCCAATATGGAAACCACTTCCAAATCAATGCAGGGCACCCCCATCTAAACTAGGAGTGATGTTGAATGAATGAATGAATGAATGAATGAATGAATGGATTCCTCGCCCATAGGACTCTGTAAATGTGTCAGAGATTATAAAAGTTTTAGCAGCATCTGCAGTTGTTCTTTTAGCAGGCAGTTTTCTGGTCCACACAGGTGGGAAACACCTGCATCTGATATGTCCCTCTGCTTCACTTCTTCTAGTCTATTTAACTTCAGTAAACTATGTTATGGGAAGTTTCTTGGAATAACTGGGAGGTAACTATAGCCTCAGCACCTAGGACTTGCCGATCGAAAGGTCGGCGGTTCGAATCCCCGCGGCGGGGTGCGCTCCCGTTGCTCGGTCCCAGCGCCTGCCAACCTAGCAGTTCGAAAGATAAATAGGGACCGCTTACCAGCGGGAAGGTAAACGGCGTTTCCGTGTGCGGCTCTGGCTCGCCAGAGCAGCGATGTCACGCTGGCCACGTGACCCGGAAGTGTCTCCGGACAGCGCTGGCCCCTGGCCTCTTGAGTGAGATGGGCGCACAACCCTAGAGTCTGTCAAGACTGGCCCATACGGGCAGGGGTACCTTTACCTTTTTAACTATATATAGCAATTCATCAGGTTCTTCGTCCAGCAAGGGAGTGGAGGATGGGGGTCCTATTTCCTCTCCAACAATGAGGAAGGTAAAAGAGAAACAATAACAACAATTACCAATCATACTGGTGTGGAA
Organism: Podarcis siculus; assembly: GCA_034642415.1. Lineage (NCBI taxonomy): Eukaryota > Metazoa > Chordata > Lepidosauria > Squamata > Lacertidae > Podarcis > Podarcis siculus. The sequence goes on along the minus strand of JAXCMG010000017.1, from coordinate 5,691,146 downwards.
TTTTTTAATTTATTTTTTAACAAAGCTAACTGGTTTTCAATGGATGGTAATGGAGAGCAAAATATGTCCCACAATTCATAATGTGTCTTATTTTAGGGAGTACGAATTGTGGGACATATTTTGCTCTCCGTTACCATCCATTGAAAACAGTACCCTTCTTTATTCTGCTCAACTTGGTGATTTAATTGAATTATGTTAAGAGCTCTGAGAATCAAAATTGAGAAAGCAATATCAAGCTGACTTGACCCCAAAAAAATTAATCTGATTGCAAAAAAGGATAATAGATCTTAAATGGAAATTGTTCTTAGTATTACTAATGTACAGAACGTGATTTGATCACTTATTATTATTATTATTATTATTACCCCAGTGAATTGATTTAGACACGCATTATGTTCATTCGCAGAAGTTACACATCTGCATATAAACCATTTTAAGTACAGGGTAACAGGAACTCACTTTAAAGAGTAACAGGAAATGGCAAATACAAACGCATGGTGAAATCATTTGGTTACAAAAGGAACGTTCAGCTCTTTAATGGCCTAATGCATGCTAGAATAGTGTGGGGTAATTTGCTCAACACCTACTTAAGCAGAAAGCAGCAAGGAGGGGTGAGTCTTTCCTTCTCTTAGAGAAGGAAAGCAATCTATTGCATGTCAGAAAAGCATCAGGGACCCTTTAGAGATACGGTAAGGCAATGTGAGTGGCTGGGTGCAGATGAAAGAGAGGCATCAAGCATATTTCTAAAATCACATTTAAATTCATCAGGTGTCACTTAAAACATTTATATCCTGCCTCTCCTGCCCATTTGTGATGGCTTTCGCCCCCCCCAAACCCCCTCAAAGAACCAAAGTACCACTGAAACAATGTTACTCCAGAACAATCAAACATGCGCCAATGAAATGCTCAGGTTACTGGAAAGGCTTGCAGGTTCCAAATGCAAAGACCTGGGCATTTATCTGTGGGAGAAGATCTTAGGATCTGGCTTGGTTTTCTTTGTGCAAATGGCTTCCAGGAGAGAAAGATGTGTTTCCTGTTCATACAGAAGCTACTTAATAATAATACTAGTAGTAGGGGAAGCAGGCGTTCAAAGAACAAGAGATCACATGAACATATGTGTGTAAAACAGGCCACAGCTATGATACATTGAAAGAGAGCTTCCAATTATTTTGTGTAAAACCTAATTGTAAGAAATCAATCTTTTAGTGTAGCAGCACTCCCTGCCCACTGACACCTTCCCTGTACTTTTTTCAGTGCCTGCTAAAAACATTTTTGTTTAGGCACGCCTATCCATGTTAAGTTGTGGGTGAGCCTATCAGACGACACAGCGATTCTTCAAACAGCTCTTGTTTATTCACAGGCCAGAACAGAACTGAACAGAAGGGTTCAGCCAGCCTGCTTATATAGAGCTCCAGTAGAACGCAACAGTAACAATTTTCTGTAACTATCCAATCACTGAACGTCATTTTCGATCCCTTATTTGCATATGTGGACCTGAGTGAAAACTATCTATAGTATCCCCCTGCTGGCCCAGGGTGAGAACTTCAGTACATAACAATCCAGATATGTAGAATGCTGACATTTCAACCTGCTTTTTAGTGCATCATTGATTTGAATTGGGGGGGGGGGAGTTTTAGATAGTGTTTAAAACTTTTTTTACTGGTAATTTCATTGCTTAGTTCTTTTTCTAAACTGCTTTGAGTTTATTTTTTACAATCAAGTGCTACATAAATGCAATGAAATAAATTAAAAGGGCAGGAGAAAGGCGGATGTTCGATGCCTATGCCGAAACAGGAGTCCTGTTTTCAATAAATGGTTTGGACCCCCCCCCCCTTTGAGTAATCTTTCAGGAAAGGGCAGATACAAATGTTCAGCTCATTATTTCCGTGCAGCACAATCCTCTTGGCAAGAGATAGAGAGATGGGGGAAAGGACTACACTCTGCACATTGCCTCTGATTGCCTCCTTCAAAGTAGACATTGTATCTGTAGTGTAATATTATGCATCATCTCTGCATCCACTCTAAAGTAGGCAAGCCACAGTAAAGTACCAAGCCTGATCCCATCCCCCTCATTTGGCAAATGTTTTGCCAAGAAAAAAGGATGGGTTTGGGATTTTGCGGCAAAAGAGAAGTTTTGTTTTTCAAAAAGAGCACCGCTTTTCAAACAAAACTTTCCACTCTGAAAAAGGTGTTGGTTCACCAGGCTGGTATAAAATGTTGTCAAGATGTATCT
>JAXCMG010000017.1:5653242-5688903 GCA_034642415.1 Podarcis siculus | reverse complement strand
CCCAGCCTGACTCCTGGGTAAGTTTAAAAGGCACAGGCAACATGGATTGATGCCATAGCATCGGGGGGGGGCGGTTCTGAGATCTCACTCCACTTAAGCCCAAGGCATTGCACGCAGTGTTACAAGCACAAGTCGCAATGAGTTAGTGAGTCAAACAGGGGTTACTCATAAGGAAATAGGTTGGGGGGGCTGGCAGAACTTGGGTCTCAGATTTTAGTGGCACCCTGTGCAATGCCAAAATTTGGCAGCAGCACCCCTCTCCCCGCTCTCCATTCTAAATGGAATTCTGGCACCGAGGGCCTTCTTGGTGGTGGCGCCCGCCCAGTGGAACACCTTCCCATCAGATGTCAAGGAAAAAAACAACTATCTGACATTTAGAAGACATCTGAAGTCAGCCCTGTTTAGGGAAGTTTTAAATGTTTTACTCTGTTTTTAATCTGTTGGAAGCCACCCAGAGTGGCTGGGGGAACCCAGCCAGATGGGCGGGGTATAAATAATAAATTATTATTATTATATTATGGGCACCCAGTGAAACCAAACTGGTCGCACCCCCCTAAATCCACCTCTGTGGTGGGGAGAATATCTTTAAGAAGGGCTTGGCTTTAAGATAGTGCTTGGCTGATGGCATATTAAGATAAACTAGAAACTATTCTTGGGGGTGGGGAGGGAGAGCAATAAATAATAGAATTCCATCTCTAATTGCTGCATTTAGCTGTAGCTGGATAACAATCTTCACAATGAATAATCCCTGTCATAAACCATAGCATATGAGTTATGGTAGAGTTCCCTGTATATTTTATTAACCACATGCTGCAAATTTCATTAGCTCTTCAAGGGTCTGTGGCCCTTTGAGTTTTGATAAAGACAGGCACAAGTAACTAATATGGCATCTTTATATAAAATAATTGATGCTATTTCCTAGAGAGGCGTTATGAAGAATAGATGGCTTTTGAATGCACAATGCACCCTCTTCTCCAAGATTCCTCCTTCTCCCTACACAGCTTTGAAGAGTTAACACTTTTGCACTCTTGATCTAAACTCTAAAGAAAGGGGTCTCAGAAACCAAGGAAGATAATGCATAGTTGTTTCCCCAGGACTTGTAACCCTGATCTGCCTGCCCACATGGTTTCAGGTTTCCTAATAATATAGTGGGATATGAAGACTGTAGGTTTTTCTTGACTACAGTTTTCCTGCTTCAAATCATTGAGAGAAGCAATTAAAATGCAAGTGATATAAAATTTGCATAATTTTGTATGTCTTTTTTTAAAATAATGGGTGTAGCTAGTGCAGGGGACTTCAGGATGGAAGTGGGGACATTTGCCTCTTGGGGACTTTTCAAGTTTAGTAAATAAATGCAGAGACCACTACCAAAATCAGTGGTGGAACAAAAAGTTTCACAAATTGTTATTTCAGCAATTGGGAAATTGTGGGGTGTGCTGGGCACTAAAAGCTTTTAATGTTTTAAAATATTAGAAGATACTGCCACCTAAAGGTGTTTTGACTGTTGTGCAGCTGTCACTTCATATTTCACACCAAGCGTTCAACAACCACTTTTGCAAGGTAGAAAAAAGCATATGGCCACATATAGCAGGTCTGGAGCACCCCAAAGTCCATGGAAGGGTCAGTGCTTTGAAAACTGTTGGGATTCAGACACAGAAGTGATACAGGCAGTGTCTACTTGCTGGTGGAGAAAGATCAGAGTTGGAGTATTTTGCTTCATTTTGCTTCCAAAACCAGTGCAGTTAGTTAATAAGGGACTTTGGAATTAAATGAAGGACATGCTCATGCTGTAAGAGGGAGCCATTTCCCCCAGGCAATAGACTTTCCCCCACTGTCAGGACTTGCCAGCTGATACAACAGCAAAGCTCGGGCTGTAAGGTCTGCTACAAGAGCCTTCAGTTGTTGCCTCGCTGGTGCAACATCTGAAGGCTAGCCAGCTCCTTGTTTCTTGCCTTATTTTCTGTATGGAAAGCTTCTCCAATGGTTTCAGCAATTGTGTTCCAGAATTAGTGCCAGTCTTCCCTAAATGGACAGCTCCCCCAATATCCCTTGTAAGTCTGTGTCTCCAGACCAACTAGTTCATGTACACCCAGGGCTCTGTAGAAATCTGACTCTGTAACCTCGCTATTCTCCTGCCCCTTGCCCCAGACAATGTTGCGCGAATCCTTATATGAACAAAAGTTTCCAGCACCTACATTTCCCACCAAGAACAGCCAACAAATCTGAAAATCCAACCGTTTTTATTTAATTGCTATAGTTTGTGAAATATCATTTTATAATATACATTAGGCAGGTACATTTGTTTGCTTACAGTATGTGTACGTCTGTATCACATTGATGTAAGTAATCCCACTTATTTTAAAACATTGTGTGAATACATGCAGCCTGACTTGTATGAGTAGAAATACGTGATTGCTGTAGTGTTTTGCAGGAATTATAATTTCCCCCCCACAATTTAACAGTTACATAGTATAAAAATTACTTCCATGTGTGGACATGTAATGGGAGGGGCAGCCATGATATATTCAATAAGAATTAATTTAGACTCAAATGAATTGACTCATCATGCCTTCTCTGATACTTATTTAAAACAAAACTCAGTCTTAAACAACCACAACATATCTTGAACTGGTTACCTGAAGAATGTCATTCAGGGATTGAATCTGTGCACTATCAGCAAGCTCTGGCCAAATAATGAACAGGAGAGACCAGTCACAAAATACAGCAAGTCAGGTGGTGCTCTTTGATCTGTACAAAAACCTCCAGGTATGGTTTACTAGCCAGTCTGTACAATTAGAAGACCAGCTTTTACTGGCTACAGGTCACCTTTGCTTTGTCTTTCTCTGCAAAGGAGCTGGATCTGACAGTTTGTTGTACCCATGTTGCACCACAAGGCCCATGTCTCATGATAAACTATTCTGGGCAACTGGACTCTTTCCTGGTCCCAAAATGTATTTTTGAATAAAGGGGGGTGGTAACCACAAAACATTCATAGATAAAGAGGAGTCCGTGGCTCATGTTTTTTGATGGTGGCCCCAACAGCTACCAAAATAACATGCTAACTAATCAGTTAATAAAGCTAAGCAGTAAACGTACAAATCTTTTCTCCTTTAACTATTATTGAAGACTTTCCAGTTGCAATATTTATTCCCGCTAAGAGCATCAAGAGGATACACAAATGGGAAAGCTTCACAGTTAAAAGTGTTAAATAAAGGTGGCTATAATGATGGAAAAAATTTTGTAGTGTTACACTTCCTGGAAAATTGTATTGCGACAAGAAAAATAGCGAACTGTAAATCACTTGGGTTCACTAGTGTCTGTGATCGTCACTTGAATAATGTCATTAGTGGTGCCTGTGACATTACTGTAAGATGGAGGAATAGATAGGGGAGATGGGCTGTGGGAGTTACTTGACTGACTGTCTTCGTTTTCACTAAGTGTGACTGCAGACCCACCTTCCTCCTCATGTATGCATTCCAAGGTTTCCTGACAGACTTCTTTCGCTGCTTGGTGAAGGAGATACATCCTGAAAGCCCTCTGAATAATGGCAGCAGATTCCTCCTCTTTTCGCTTGGGAGTCGTTATAATGGGTTCATTGGCAATCTTCTCTGGATACTTTTCTTCGATCTGAGTCTCAAGTGGACCCATGTCCCCATATTCTCCCAATACCCTTTTGGTAAAAGCAAACAAAATATCCAAGCAGTGGATTTTATTTCCGTTTACCATAGGAAGGTCCATTAACATCAGCTGTTGCCTGTTTGGTTTGGGTATGCGTAAAGGTTCTGCTAGAGCATCCGCAAAGTCTGAAAGTGCGAAGTAAGAAATGAACTGGGTTGCGCGAGGATCAAATTTTGCCCAAATCTCATAAAAAATTTCAAAATCATCGTCGCCTAGAGGTTCTGTGCTTTCCTCCGTGGCAACATTCAAGTTCTCTATGATGACAGCAATGTACATGTTAACTACAATGAGGAATGATATAATGATGTAGCTTACAAAATAGGCAATTGCCACACTACTGTTTACGCAGGGACCAATTCCACCTAAATTGGGAGCACAAGTGATGTTCTCAGTGTTCAGCATTGGGTTGAGAAGGTCATGCCAGCCAGCAGATGTTGTTATTTGGAAGAGACAAAGCATACTGCTGCCAAAGGTTTGGAAGTTGAAAATGTTGTCAATCCCACCTTGCCAACTTGCACAGGCAAAGTTTGACATACCAAAAATAGCATAAATAAACATGATCAGAAAAAGGAGAAGCCCAATGTTGGTGAGAGAAGGAAGGGACATCAGTAATGCAAAAAGGAGGGTCCGAAGCCCTCTGGCTCCTCTGATAAGTCTCAGTAGTCGACTAACACGGGCTACTCGAATTATTCTCAGGATTGTAGGAGGGAAATCAAGTGCTTTTCGAAGTTGTCCAGCTGCAGAACCTATTAAAATAATTCATTTTTTGAAAAATCCAGCAACAATACATTTTTATTTCCAGCTTAAGCTAAGCCAAAATTAAATATTTACGTCTATATTTAGGCTGCACTAAAATAATTGTTATCTAAATGCCTGTTTAGAGGACAACAGTGGCTGGCTCCAGCGAGATGTGATGGAGCTCTTGCAAGATCTCACAGAGTGCCCAATATCTCCTGCCACTACCACTACAAGTGGCATCTGGGATGCTGTAGGGGCAACATCTCTTGGTGTTCTGCCACCTGTATTAGCCCATCTCATGAGCAGGCAGGCCCTGGATCTATGAGCAAGCATGAGGATTCGGCAAATGGAGCATGTCTATTTACTCAATCTGGACATCCATCCCTCAGACCATATTCTACACCGCATGATATTCTTGCAACCACACAGATTCCTTGATCTCCATAATTTAATACAATTGGCAACTTCTTAGGTATGCAGACTTGGTGCAAGCTCACATTTTTGCATTTGCTTATTGCTGACAAGAAATAACCCTGATGTACATGAACTTTTTTTTTTTTACTTACTAAGTATTGAAAGAATCACAACCACAAAATCAAATATATTCCAACCGTCTTTGAAGAAATACAGTCTCAAAGCCAACATTTTGATGATGCACTCTCCAGTAAAGATAGCGACAAATACAAGATTTATATTTTCAAGAAGGCTCTTAACAGCTTCCCCTTCGTCTTCATGTTCTGCTGCCATGATCACCACATTCAATAAAATTAGACTTATAATGAAAATATCAAATGCTTTCTTGTTTACAATGTCAAAAAGAAGTCCTTGGTACATGTTCTGTGGCAAAAGGGGGAAAAAAGCAAGAAGAATTGGCACCACTGACTCACTAATGATTTCCCCTTTTCTTTGAGGCAAATGACATAACTCTATACTTTTTGGCTGTTTCTCACTGGGGGGTTTTAAATTTTGCTTTAACTTGTATTTGCTTATATTATAAACAAATTTATAGCTATGAATGAAAGAAGAAGAGGGGAGGAATCTTTTGCAAGAGAACCAGAAAAGTGTCTTTTAATAGGCTATAGGGACAGATTTTTACTTGAGCACAGTATTTAGGACAGGAAAGTAATTTTCTTGTAGTTAGAGAAAGATATGCAGATACATGTTTTACATGTAGAATATAGTTCCCTAGTTTGCATTATTTCACTATTTATTGAATTGCACAAGCTAGAATTCTGGACTAAACACCTTGTTTGGTCCTTTTCTCTTCTCATGACTCTCATATCTGGATCGTGTGGGTTAATATGAAAAGGGGCTATTGCAGGAATCAACAACCTTTTCAGACGAGCAGGCACCTTTTGGGCACCAGTCACAAAATGGTTGCCATAAGAATGTGGCATAACACAACATGCCATGGCAGGGGACATGACATAACACAAAATAAGAGTACCATCACTGCTGCTGCTTCCTCCCCACCCCAGATGACCTCAGGCTTACCATGGGAAGTCAGCTATGTCCTGCTGGTCTTGGCTGTGAAGTCCACATAGTACAGTGGTACCTCGCAAGACGAATGCCTCGCAAGACGAAAAACTCGCAAGATGAAAGAGTTTTCCGTTTTTCTGAGTCGCTTCGCAAGACGAATTTCCCTATGGACTTGCTGCGCAAGACGAAAACGTCTTGCGAGTTTGTTTCCTTTTTCTTAAAGCCGCTAAGTTAATAGCGAGTTTGTTTCCTTTTTCTGAATTGCGAGTTTGTTTCCTTTTTCTTAAAGCCGCTTTTTCTTAAAGCCGCTAAGTACCGTTAATAGCCATGCTTCGCAAGACGAAAAATCCGCAAGACGAAGAAACTCGCAGAACAAATTAATTTCGTCTTGCGAGGCACCACTGTACTGCTTTCCCATACACAATATTGATTCCATAAACACTGTCTAACAACAGAGAGCAGAGACCAGTACCAGAAAAACTACAAGCTGACACCCACATCCCACAAGTACATCTCTCCCACTTTTTTCAGGGGGTGAGGGTGAGGAAGCAAAACACTGAAAAGGTGGAGCAGTCAAATTGCTAATAACAATTGAGAAGAATAGTGTCTGAACATTGTGCCTCTTATCTCAGATTCTAAAAATCCTAGAAACTTCCTCAGAAAATAATAAAAGCTGGGAATCTGGGGGTTGCTTGCCAAGCAGACAAGCGTAATTGATGTGATTTTCCTGTTTATATTTTGATGGTGGTGTTAATTATCTGGTTGCATAACACATTTTAAAACAAAACAAAACTGGCAGCAATCACTGATATAATGCTTGTTACAAGAGCAAGTCAAGTTATATGAGCTTTTGTTTAAAAATGCATTTTCTTCACTACTATAATTTTTCTAATTTTGCTTAATTTCTTTCATCTTACACAGAGTAAACCTATTGAAATAAGTAAAGAATTCTCACTATGAAAGCAAAAGGCAAAATGTTGACCACTAAATAACTTGTTATACTAGATTCTGAAAGGTAGTTCCAAGTTAATTCCAAAACGAAACAAGGAAATGCACTTATTGTTACTGGTTGTCTTACCTGCGGCCGTGGAACGGGCTTAAGTGGTTTCTTGTTACCAAGTTTTTTTAATGCGTTATAATATTTCTTTTGTTCGTCTGACATAAAAATGAGTTCTCCACCTAGGTATAAGGACATGAATACAAAATGCATCTTTCTGCCTGAAGATATCAAGCTTTTATGCAAATCCAACTAAGTACTTTCTAGCACTACGGGAAATTTAACTGGTAAAGCTATTTACTACATTACCATCTGTAGTCACAGTTATGGAGGCTCATGGTGAAGACTATGACTGGATATCCTTCAAAATCAGTGGTGGTTCAAGGTGCTTCCACCACCACCAACAACTATGAGCACCACTGTCTAAAATATAAGGTCTAGATGAAATGAAAACAGTTCCACGAGTTTTCTATGCCATGAATTGTAGGGCATCACAATTGTGGCAAAACAATGAAAGAACTAGAAGTTTCAATTTTCTAGATGGATACCCCTTACCCTCTTTTTCAGGATCTATGAATACTCCTTCCTAAAGCTATTTTTCTTGCTTTCTGCTAATCAGTCACAAGGAAATCCATTTTTAAGTGTCACTCCTTACTCAGTCATGAAGCTCACTGGGTGACCTTGAGATATCCATCATCTTTCAGACTAACCAACCGCACAGGATAAAATAGGGAGGGGTGGAACCGTGTACACAATCTTGAGCACCTTGGAGGCAGCCAGGCAAGCTACTGTGGGGTAGCTCAGTCAGCAAAACATGACACTCTTAATCACTTAATCTTAGAGTCATGGGTTCGAGCCCCACGTTGGGCAAAAGATTCCTGCATTGCAGGGGTTTGGACTATGTGACCCTCATGATCCCTTCCAACTCTACAATTCTATGATTCTTTTCTGGTTCCCATGTAATGTAATCTGATATCTCCTGAACAGGACAAGTGGTACTGAGGATTACTTACTTTCTGATTTTGGCCTTGGACTAACAATGCCTTGGACATTATCAGCTGCAGTCTATTACAACACTGTACTGAACACAAAGCTTTCACCATTTCTATCCAACTATCATACAATCTTTATGGGAGTGAAATATTTTGTAACTCATGTGAGTACTTATCTTTTTCCTTTGTTGGTTGAAATTGTCAATAACAACTCCAATGAAGAGGTTTAGCATGAAGAAGGATCCAAATATGATAAAAGCCACAAAATAGAGATATGCCCACACATTGTTTTCAAAACTTGGGTCTTCATTTTCCTGAAATAAAGTAGAAAGACAAGAAATGCCTTGTTTATGACTTAATTATGTCAATTCTTAATTTATCATGAATATTTCATTGCCCTGTTTGATTTGTTTAAAAGCATAAATGGATGCTATGTAATTAGATACACCTTGTGAGACACAGTAGGCAATGTATAAAAGGACACATGCTGAACTACTCACTGTTCTGCACCTAAACTATTGCCCTGGTACTCTGGACTGGTACTCAAGTGGTGTCCATGTACCGCATCATGTGATTGATTATGCAGGGCAGAGCATAATCTTTGCACCCCCCAATATTTTATTCAAGTTGGCACCCCTGATTTCTAGAATGGGTGACTGAATATGGCTATTGGCAGTTGCTCCCCAGTGTCCTCTCCCATAGGCATGTAGAACTTGGTTTACTGAGGAACTTGAGGAACTGAGACAGCTTGAAATAATAAAAAAGTAATAGAGAATTTGATTAATTATACCACCGAACCCATTTGCAGGCATAGGAACTGATAGTGACATCAGCAAACTAATATTTCCTTTCTGCTGCAAGGGTATTGGCAAAATTTCAGATAAACTGTTCTAGATAATACAAGACTATAATCATCATAGGATGAAGCACTTCCCAGTTCATAGTTGTGATTTTGCAGTTACTCACTATCAGAGAAAGCTGTCTACAACATCTCTCCAGGAGTTACTGTTCTGAGCCTGCTTCCTTCTACTCAGGAAGCTTGCTCAGAGATATGCAGGGAGATGTTTCTTTCAGGGCTGAATAATTTTAATTTCACAAACTAAAAGTTAACATTTTTGAGTGTAAAAATGAGGTGTTTTAATTCAGGCTGGAATAATACCCACTGGGAGAAAAACAGTTTAAAATGTGGTCTGCAAGGAGAAATGTCCTCCATCCCATCCCTATCTTGCAACTGTAAGCAACCTCACCAAACTCCAGTTCCCAAGATTCTTTGGGGTGAAAGCTGTAACAATTCTAAAAGTACATAGAATGATACAACTCAATAGTGTAACCGGTCAATAAAAATGAAGCAAAGCATCTAAAAAGGACAAATGCTGTAACTTTTCATGGCTTACTTTTGAAGGTGCATCTACTGCAGCATACATAATCTCCATCCAGCCCTTAAAGGTTGCCTGGCAAAATATATATATAAACAAACCAAGTTACTGAAGTATTCTGTAAATTGTTTTTCCTAGTCTGTCTGACAGTCTAACACCCATTTGGTTTGCCACCCTCTCCTGAGGAGTATGCTAAGACTTGACAGGTGCAGCCATATTTGTCTATCCACATGCCTAACTCATGCATGGACAAAGACACTGTACAAACATCAATAGACCATTGTGGGAGATGTACTCTTAATTGCCTACATAGGCAATTCCTGGAAGAATAAAAAGTTTTCAGCAAGCATTTAAAAGTTGGCATAGAAGGTGCCTGCCTATATATAAAAAAATATTTTTATTTTGTTATCTTACGCTGTTCAGGGGCACAGAAACAGACTTTCCATTGCCAATATAATAAAGGTAAAGGGGCCCCTGACCATTAGGTCCAGTCGTGACCGACTCTGGGGTTGCGACACTCATCTCGCTTTATTGGCCGAGGGAGCCGGCATACAGCTTCCGGGTCATGTGGCCAGCATGACTAAGCCGCTTCTGGCGAACCAGAGCAGCACACGGAAACGCCGTTTACCTTCCCGCCGGAGCGGTACCTATTTATGTACTTGCACTTTGACGTGCTTTCAAACTGCTAGGTTGGCAGGAGCAGGGACCGAGCAACGGGAGCTCACCCCGTTGCGGGGATTCGAACCGCCGACCTTCTGATTGGCAAGTTCCTAGGCTCTGTGGTTTAACCCACAGCGCCACCTGCGTCCCATGCCAATATAATAGTTGTCTCTAAAAAAACCAGACCAGAGGAAACGTCCCCTTCAAAATGCACATTTTGGAACATTGAAAAATGAGGGTTCCAAAATACATCGAGAGCCTCCAGATGCAGGAGCCTTCCCTCTTTGCACAGTCACCTTTCATAAATCAAGGAACAACACTGCAGTAGTGGTGGAGCTAGCATGCTCACACTACCATCCCTCCCCTTGAGCGTTCTCTACACTTCATGTTTGTACAGGTCTTCTATTGGAGAGATATATACCATACTTCAGAAATATAATAGTACATCCTCTGTAGCATTTTAGAACACAGGCATTGTGAAGCCCTGGATCATGGAGCTAGTTTCAGCTTCAGATCATAGATTAGGTTCAAACTGGCAATCTCAATGTGCAGTTTAATAGCAATCAGCAATATTTCTTAATATTTAAGGTTGCTCTTGTGTGTATTTTTTCTTTTAAAAAAAGAATCCTTCAAAACTGAATTTCAAAAGCAAATTCTGAATTCTTTAGAAATTTTCTATCTGTTATTTTTTGGCTGCACGTATGTGGCTTGACAAGGTTGTTCTCCTGCCAAAGAAACTATGTGTAATTGAACATACCACCTGGAGGAGCGCCAGATACCCCATTCCAACATGATCAAAGTTGACATTCGTATTAATCCATTTGGAATTCTGACTTTCACAGACATTTTTATTTTTAAAAGATGCATCACTGCATTTCAAAAATTTTCCTCCAAACAGTTGTACTCCTAGGATGTTAAATGGGAGCCAGAGAACAACACAAACAAGCAGCACGTTCCCGATCGAAGGGACAGCTCCTGCGAGTGCATTCACTACAACCTTAAATGAGAAAATGAAACACACAATCAGTTATTCAATGAACAGAATCAGTCTACCAATGGCTCTAAGCAATGATAGCACATAACCGAGCAATCTGATAATCACGTGGCAATTACACGATTAAGTATGGATCTTTCTCCTGATTTACAAATGAGCACCACCAATTGAGTGAATATGGTGCTAGAATTTGCTATGGGGAAGTGGGTCCAAATCCCAGGTCAAAAGGTACAGTGGTGCCTCGCAAGACGAAATTAATCCGTTCTGCGAGTTTCTTCGTCTTGCGGATTTTTCGTCTTGCGAAGCACAGCTATTAACGGCTTAGCGGCTTAGCGGCTATTAACGGCTTAGTGGCTATTAACGGCTTAGCGGCTATTAATGGCTTAGCGTCTTTAAGAAAAAGGAAACAAACTCGCAAGAACTCGCAAGACGTTTTCGTCTTGTGAAGCAAGATCATAGGGAAATTCGTCTTGCGGAACGACTCAAAAAACGGAAAACTCTTTCGTCTTGCAAGTTTTTTGTCTTGCGAGGCATTCGTCTTGCGAGGTACCACTGTAGTCTTGAGCAAGTCACTAACTCAGTTTTCCATTCATAAAATCAAAATTAAAAGACCGCCTTTAAAGTAGGGGCACCAGGCAAGATGCCTGTCAATTGTTTTACCAATTGTGTGTGCTTGGAGAAGCTTCAAAACACTTTTTGAAATGATGCAGGAAATGACTTCATGTCCAAGCAGCTTTATAGTGTTAAAACAGGAAAAATAGAGTCCTAAATACTACTTGGGTTTTTTTTTTTATAATGTGTGCATTTTGTGACTCTTTTTATGTTTGGGTTGTTTAGGATTTCCCTGGAAAAATTATCTAAATTCCCTTTTAAAAAATCAACATAGGAGCAGGGTATAACGTAGTTCAAGATACCCACATATTGACTGGGATTGGATGGATTCGAATGGAACAGAATAGGATAGATTTTTCCATCCCTACTACCAGCTCAACACAACCTTAGCTTTGTGGGACATGTAACAGAAAAACTGTATTTAGTACCTTTATCCCTTTAAATCTGGACAATGCACGAAGAGGTCTCAGGGCTCTTAAAGTTCTGAGAGATTTTGTGGAGACATGGCTATCACACAGATCTCTTCCCTTTGCTCCAACTGTTTTTGCAGGAAAGGAAACCTGTGATAAAAAAGGAAAAGAAAGGAAAAACACGGGCTGTTTACTTGTAAAATATATCTTTGGAGTTATAGTTTTCTTCTGCCAATTATTTTTATTGATTTTCCAAATGTTAACTCATTTATTTACAAATTATTTCCAAATTAATACAATTTTGTTTAAGTGGTTTCCCACGCGCCATTCTTGATGTGGAGTTATGGTTTTCAAACATTGTGTCTTCAGGGAATTCTTTCCATGCTGATTTGTTTATCAATCCTCCCCTTGACCCTCCGCCTTTCCTCCACCAATTGTCTTCCCTATGTCAAAGATCAGAGACACTGACACTGATCAATGATTTAATTCAGGGCTATCAAAAGACATTATGTTGCCTGAGGTGGGACAGCATGCACACCCACCCAAAGCGAGTCAAAATACATAGTGTTCCTAGGGCTAACCAGATTATTTTGCTACCTGAGGCACAAAATCCCAAAATCAGCTGCCCGGGGTGGCTTGCTCACTCTACCTAATTGTGAGGCTGGCCCATTTACTACATGGATCTCTGAGGTGGTAGCTACTTCACATAATTGTACATTACAGCAACATGCAGGAGAGTAAGATTAAATCTGATACTTACACATACAATAAAGAAATCAAGCCAACACCAAGCATTGGTGAAATATTTTCTGAAGCCATAAGCCACCCATTTCAGAAGCATCTCCAGGAAAAAGATGTAGAAGAAAAATATATCTGCATATTCCAGTATGATTTTTATGGTCTTTCTCTCAGCAAGGTAGATGTCTTCAAAGATCTAGGATTTCAGAAATCAGATGTGATTTAGAATTCACTAGTGGGATATTTAAAATTTGTGCAATGTGATGAAAAAGGGTGGAGCCCACTCACTTAGCTTTCATTGGGGGAGGGCTTCTTCCAGCTGATTAAAGTTTAAGAAGTACTACAACTTCTCTGAGGTCCACTGTGTGAAGCCTGCTCCCATGTTCAAGATTCAATAACATTTTTTGCCAAGTATGTAGTAAAATTAAATGACAATGTAGAAATCGTAGGCCTAAATTATTTATCAAAGTGTAGCATTTTGACACCAAAGATGGTTCTTAGGACCATAGCATTGGCCTAGGGTTCCTTAATAATTATGCCTATACTGGATGTAAGATTCTAACTATAGCTCTCCATTGCTTTGAACCCAACTGATTACAAATAAAAGCCTGCAAGAGGAAAAACCCTAGTCAAGAACTGGAAAGCCCCATAGGCCTAATAGGCAATATATAGAAGGCATGAGCATTGCATAATTGCTGGGATTATGTATCAAAGATTGGATAACTGGGGGAAATATAGGTTAAGGGGTTAGTATGCATTAGATTGTTACATAACAGGAACATTGTATCATGTGCCATGCACACAATTGAAGCATGCCACAATCTCTTATATGGCCATTTCAAGCTACAAAATTCAGCATACTATGATCCACAAATATGGGGTTGTTTACCAATAGGATGTTTATCTTGAAATAAAAAAATCCTTCCAGTAGCACCTTAGAAGAGTAGTATCTGAAGAAGTGTGCATGCACACGAAAGCTCATACCAACAAACCTCTAAGGTACTACTGGAAGGAATTTTTTTATTTTGTTTCAACTACGGCAGACCAACACGACTACCTACCTGTATCTTGAAACAGCAGATTGTCCATGTGGCCAACGGGACTTTGGCTAGTGGTTATATAAAATCCTGATTTGGAGGAAGAAACTAGACTGTACAAAGTTTGGGCGCGGCATACCACTCTTCAGTGACCAGTGACCACCAACTTCTAGCCTGTGCTCAGAGTTCTGGCCATCTCCATAGCAACAGAAGCTAAGGACTGGGTGAGATCCATTTGAGTTTACATATATGGCCCATATAAATGAACTTTTTTTCATATGCCAAGTCTCTTGTGGGGGCTTGGAATAAAAATGCTTTATTGTTTTATACCCAGCATGTCTGAGTTTCTATACCATTAATAAAGATTCCATTTAGTTCATACCAGTGAAACCTAGTGCAATATTTCTGGAGAGTTCTGAAGGAAATCCCAGCAAACTGGGATCTTTTATAAAATACTCTTAAAAATATAAACATATACTTTTAAAAATACTTTAAAAAACAAGCAAGCCTCACTTTTATCAGTTGGAATCTAAAGAGCTGCTTTAAGTGCCCAGCATTATTTTGTCTGATAGAACCTCCAATCCACTTTAAAAAATGGATTGTCATGTAAAATGAAGGGCTACTGTTCAAGAAGAACAAGTCAAAAGTTCCCTTGGATCTAGCTGCATGGTTCTTTGGATTTTGGCCATTGTTTATCTAAGAATGTTTGCACTGTTACTCATGCACCAATAAAATGGAATACACTAGGTATGATTATATAATATCAAGGAATACATTTTTTAAAAAAAATCACCTATCATCCTATTAAACAGATTTCAGCAGCTATAGGGAAAAAGAAAATTCAGAGCTGAACACCAGGCCAAAAAAGTAATAATACCCTTATTTTGAGGATATCATAGTAAGCTTACCAGAACACCACTGCTCAGTAATATCATAAATATGATAAAAGATTCAAACCAACTATGTTTTACAATTCTGTAGCAGGTTTTTCTAAACCTCCACCAAGTGTTGCCTGGAAATTTATCAGTATTCACTGTGCAACATGGGAAGAACTTGACCAACACTGAAATAAAGAGAAATCAAATACAGAAATTATCAGTGTTCTGAGAATCAGTAGGAAACCAGTCTTTTTAACATTTAGCATCTTTGCAGGAAAAAACAGCAAATTATTTCCTCTTTTCTTCCTATCCCTGGAACATTCTGCTAGTGGCCTTCTATGTAACTAGTACAAGCAGCACATCCACAGAGTGGAGAGGAAGAGTTTCTTGTGTGAACTAATACACTGGAATATTTGATCATGAGAAGATAAAGTTGCAAAAAACTACCAGCTTCCCAGTTGCCAATGGCTGGTCCCCATATAAAGGCCAGAATAATTAGATTGAGAGTAGATCAGAAATGAATTTCCTTAGATCCACCCCAATAAATGTCATCCTCATATTGGTAACTCTGTGCCCCAAATCCCTGGATGACTCCTCCCGGTGGCTTGAGAGTGATGTTAAGCACACAGAGGACAAGATAGAACCTAGTGGTTCTCCATAATAGAGATATCATGGGGCCAGGCAAAAGTCCCTGAATTGTATTCTCTGGTAGCACCCCTGTAGGTAGGAGAAGAACCACTATAATACCCCCCAGAGCTGTTTCAGGATACCTTGGTCAATGGTCAATGTGGCCAAGAGATGAATAGCACTCCTGGTCTTCCCTCGTCAATCAGAGTAACCAAGACTGTTTCAGTACTGTGCCCAGGACTGAAGCCACAATGAAATGGGTCTAGATAATCTGCTTCATCTAGGTTCATCTGTAATTGGGCAGCTACTGCTCTGTTGATCACCTTACCCAAAAATCTCAAATAAATTATAAATTAAAAAATCATATTATATGCCAATAAAGCTATTCTGTCACCTTGTGGAAAACAGGCCACAGGCTCCTTCTTGACTACAGGGAAAATGCAGATGGGAGACCTCTCATCTACCGTGCTGGCCTCAGAACAGCTGCTCTCAAGATCCACGCTCTGAACATAAAAACAAAACAAGAAAAACCAGTATCCTCTTAATGTAACTGACCAATGATGGGGAAGGGTGGTGGCTCAATGGAAAAGCACATGCTTTGCATGCAGAAGGGACCGCTGGTCTCATCTGAAGGCGTTTCTCTAGCATTAGAGTCCATCAAGTGGGCAATCATCAACACTTAGCATCTGAAGGGAAATGAATGTAAAATATAAGGAAGTAGGACTGCCCAGGTCTATATCTTCCCAGTACATTTCATGACAAGACCAGAAGGATGTATTATACTCAAAAACAAGACAGAAAAATAAAGAGAAAAGTATATAAATATAAAGAGAAGTATATAAATATAAAACATATCTAATATAAAAGAATTAAAGATAACCTAATAACAAATAAAAGCACTAGAGGCAGTTTAAAAAACAAGTGGAACAGACACACTTTAAAATGCAGGGCCATTAAGTGAGTTTTGAACTTAAGCCAAAATGTTTGTAATAGTTGTGCCGGTTATACTTCAATAGGGAGAGCAATCCACTGACTGGGCACCACCACAGATGTGGGAGAGAAATTTGTTTGGATTCACACTGAAATATGATTTTTAATTCCTGAAACAATACATGCACCAAAACACAGCTATCCGTTGAAATTCACATTTCTCCAAATTTTGCAAGGCAGTTCTCCAACCAAAAAGAAGTGTACTAAATTGTATATACAGTATAGGGGCGGATGAAGGGGGTGTGGTCGGTGTGATCCGCCCCAGGTGCCACCACCGAGGGGGGTGACAAAATGCCAGGCAGCACTCACTGCAGGGCCTGCAGTGCGCTCTTGGGAGAGACGCAATGGCTTGGGTGTGCGCAGGCTCCGTGTTGCCCAAACGGTCTGCCCCCTTGCCTCCCCCCCCAGCTGTAGGGAGGCTGAGTGGGAGGAGGCAGGCAGACTCCGGAGGCCCCACAGTGCACCCCACCCCTATGTGCAGCTCGTGCTGCCCCTGGGTGCACCGCCCCTGGAGCCCAAGTGGCTTCCTCCACCGCTGATACAGTGGTACCTTGGTTGTTGAACTTAATCCAGTCCGGGAGTCCATTCAACTCCTGGAATGGTTCAAAAACCAAGGCGCAGCTTCCGATTGACTGCAGTGGCCAATCGGAAGCCACATTGGACATTTGGCTTCCAAAAAATGTTCACAAACCAGGACACGCACTTCCGGGTTTACAGCGTTCGGGAGCCAAAACGTCCGTGTACCAAGTCATTCGATGACAACCAAGATACGACTGTATTTGTGAAAATAGCATATAAAAATGCATTATATATGGTGAAGTTGCTTTCAAAAATGTGCATATTAGGAGAAATGTTCCTTTTTTGCCAAGAGCTTATAAAATATGGTGAGCTCTTCTACAGCTCACCAACCCAAATACAGGATGATCAAGCAGTGAGTCCCCTTCTCCAGACACAGAAATGAAGACTGCTTTCCCAGCCTCAGAGAAAGGACCTACCCCCAAATTAGGTGTCCTTTGTTTTTCAGGGGGAGAAGCAAAAATACTTCCGCAATATAAAAGTGGAATACACTAAAAAAAAAAAAGTAGAATATACCACTTTCCTGGAAATGCAGAATGCCACTCTCAGCAAGCAATAGAGCTATAATGATCATTTTCCTTTGCTTTACCTTAGGAACATTCAAAGACCAAACATTGCTACTTTCGGAAATATCAGAAGACAGCATTTGTCTTGACCTTTTGAATTTCTCTCTTCTCTTTTGCAAGTTGTTCTCCTAGGGAAAAGTATGAAAGTAAAGATATTTTGTTCCTAACACTGCACACAAGAAGCTGGACTACTAGTTTTCAAAGCCTTCGTATACAAACCGAAATGGAGTCCGGTTCATCAGTTAACAAATACATTTACAAACTTAATAATGTATAATATTCCAATACAGTGGTACCTCTGGTTACGTACTTAATTTCTTCCAGAGGTCCGTTCTTAACCTGAAACTGTTCTTAACTTGAAGCACCACTTTAGCTAATGGGGCCTTCTGCTGCTGCCGCGCCGCCAGAGCCCGATTTCTGTTCTTATCCTGAAGCAAAGTTCTTAACCCAAGGTACTATTTCTGGGTTAGCGGAGTCTGTAACCTGAAGCGTATGTAACCTGAAGTGTATGTAACCCGAGGTACCACTGTATATGTAACGTGGATCAGCCACAATGGAGGCATGTAGTAATGGTGTATACTTGGAATGATTTATTCACTATAGACAACCCTTTTGGCTAGGCTTATTTATGCCAGTAGTCTACCAGAAAGGTCCATTTGTGGGGCCTGTTTCTTACCTCTTTGCTGCAATCAATTTCTTCCTCACCAAAAGTCTCCATTTCAGCAAGGGGAGCACAGACAAATGTATTAAAGTCTGTCATAAAATGGTCCACCGGCAGCTTCTCCAAACGTTTACCACTAGCATAGTTTTCCTGGACCCCTTTCCTTGGCTCAGTGGCACCGTCCTTTTGGATGGTCACCTCCTTGGTCTTGGTTCTTGCTTTCTTCAGCTTTTGCACAAGCGCGTTGCAACAGCGGTTCCACAGCAGATGTTTGACAAATTGCAACCCCCTGTGAGCAAGGATCACATGAGGCTTAGCTTGCTCTTCATTTACCTCAGTTTCTGAATCGCTGCTACTAAAGGAACTCAGGAGTAAAGCGATAAAGAGGTTGAGGACCTGAATGAAAAGTAACCAGATGAAGCAAACAATGAGAGTGGAAAAGGGTATTTTGGAAAGTAACACATTTCGACTGCTTCCTGTTTTCCCCAGAGGAAAAGGACTTCCCATTCATTCAGTATTGTACAGGTCACTCCAATCTCTGCTGAGCGGTAGGATTCCAGGGGTCTTGGCACTTAAGCAGGGTTTGTGTTCCTTGGGAATGAGGCACAGGGGAGATTGTCATGTCTTTATGAAATATGGTTCATTTCACACACATTTGCAACCTGAGTTTGGGTGGAGGGTGTTGGATCAATCCATCAAATAGTGAATATCCAACAGAGGGAGTACCCCTTGTTGCTTCTCCCATAGCTTCAGCAAGCTTGGGTTCAAAGCAACAGCCAATCATGCTCCCAGGTCTCTGCATGCGGCTTCCTTCAGCCAATGCTGCATGGAGTTCTGGCCCCTCCCTTCTCCTTCCCAAAATCTCAGCTCCCAAACCTCTATTTTAAAATGATATATTTTTCCCTGTGATGACATCACGTCCCCTGTTACCCATGCCAACCTCCCCCTCTCAAGTCTTCTGTTTCTGTCCACTTCTCAGCTGGGGGAAAGACCGACAACATCTGTATGGTGAATTGTTTTTAATGGCCCAGTACTTGACTCTCTTTGTGTTTTTAATGGCATTGCTATCAGCTGATCTCCTGAACAGGAAAATGGGTGTCTAGGGAGCCACCCTCTAACAGTGCCTCAGTCTCATCTGCATTGAACTTCAGTTTGTTGTCTCTCATCTAATCCATTGCTGAGGCAGGACGGCAGTCTAGCACATCCACTGCCTCGTCTGCAGATGTAAAGGAAAAGTAGAGCGGTGTGTCATCAGCATATTGCTGACAACATACTCCAAACCTCTGGATAACTCCACTCAGTGGTTTCATGTAGATACTAAACAGCATAGGGGTTAAAATTGAACACTGAAGAACCCCACATTGAAGGCTCCACAAGGTTGAAGAACAATCCCAAACAACACTATTTGGAAATGTCTACCCAAGTCGGACCGGAACCACTGCAAAGCGTGCCACCCACCGCGAGTTTGGACAGTTGCTTCAGAAGGATATCATGGTCAGTTGTATTGAAAGTCACTGAGAGGTCAGGAAGAATTAACAGGGATATGTATGCCTTGTCTCTCTCTTGACAGAGGTTATCATACAGGGCGACCAAAGCAGTTTCTGGGCCCAAACCGGGCCTAAACCCTGAATGAAATGGATCCAGAAAATTAGTTTCTTCCAAAAGCGTCAAGATCTGGTCTGAAACCACTCGCTCCAGAACCTTGTTCTGGAAAGGGAGATTAGCAACTGGCCAATAGTTACCGTATTTTTTGCTCTATAAGATGCACCAGACCACATCTTGGAGGAGGAAAACAAGAAAAAAATTATTCTGAATCTCAGAAGCCAGAACAGCAAGAGGGATCGCTGCGCAGTGAAAGCAGCAATCCCTCTTGCTGTTCTGGCTTCTGGGATAGCTGCGCAGCCTGCATTCGCTCCCTAAGATGCACACACATTTCCCCTTACTTTTTAGGAGGGAAAAAGTGAGTCTTATAAAGCAAAAAATACGGTAGTTAGGTTGTCTGAATCCAGGGAAGGTTTCTTCAGGAGTGGTTTTACCACTGCCTGTTTTAGCTAAATTGTGTAGAACATTCTTGAAAACAATCCTACTGAAGAAATCATTTTAAATATGTCCCATAGAATAAGGAAATTCTTTGAAAACTTACCACTAGGTTTCCTAAAAGCAGGACCAGCATGAACAGAAAAATGCACCATCCTTTCCCAGCAGCTTTCATACAGTCCCACATCGTTTCGATCCATTCTCCACAGAGAATTCGGAATATAACAAGGAATGAATGTAAGAAGTCTTCCATATGCCATCGTAATTTACATTTATCGGTGGCATCAGTACTGTCACTGTTACAGGTTTGCGTTTTGTTCTCGCATGTTTCTCGAAATGTTTTGTAACTTTGGCTAAAGCCCTGCTTGCCAACCACAGCAAAAATGAATACGGTAAAAATCAGAACAAGTGTGAGGTTGCTTAGTGGGCCCACTGATTTCCACATTATTTTCATGAGCTTATTTAATGCTGGCCAAAACTTGGACAATTTGAAAATTCTCAGCTGTAGGGTGGGGGCAGGGGATAGGGAGAGAATAGCAGCAAAAAAAGGAGAAAGTTAAGTCTTGATTTTCCAGTATTAATCAAAATAGAGAAATTGTTCTACCAGCATGATTTGTATGTAATTAAGCCTATTTGCATCAAAAGGAAGCTATAAATACACTTTTGGATGTGCAACTATAAAAAATAATGTAGTGCAGATAGATGAAACCTGAATTTGAATATGCATCTAATATGCATTGAATTTGCAGTTCCTGGTCCAGAGAAGGAGGATGGAAATTTGCTTCAACATGCAAATTTCTTCCTCTAAAGTAAGATGCATTCAAGCATTCACTCTGTTTCACAGAACACATCTCTAATGAAATAGACTTATTTCATGACAATCCTGTATTCAAAAGAAAACCCTTAAAAAGGGTGTGTCTATGATTGTGCTCCTTTTCTATTCTTATTTCATTAAAATAAAATGCTGTCTTAGGATTCATTGTCACACAGTATCATAAACCAAGCAGAAAATGCAATTTAAATTCCAATGGTCATAGCTATACAATGCATTTAAAGCATATGATTTCTCCCAAAGTATCATGGAAACTGTAGTTTGGTAAAGTGCTGGGAATTATAAACTACAATTCCCATGATTCTTTGGGAGAAATCGTGTGATGTAAATATCTAGTGTGGGTGTGACCAATATAATTTACTATTTTATTTTCTCTTGAACAGGTAAAAATGTATTTTAAAGCATCTCAGAGATTTCATGACAACCCTATATTCTAAGTGTTTCCTCAATTTGATTGTCATCTGCTCATAATTTATTGAAATTACTGATTTTTGCCACATATACTCACTATTAAATAAATAAATAAATAACGAAAGAAAGAAAGAAAGTGTCGAGGAAAGTAAGCCCTAGATTCCATAGATTTAATGTGGAAGATTTAAAGTGACTATAACAGGAGATTCATCATTACCATTCTGAAAATTGATAGGGGACGCCTCGTGATCAAGCTTATTATACCTAAAATAGCCAAAAGGCAGTCAAAAATATTCCAAGCCTCTTGAAAATAGTAGTAGGGATCAAGAGCAATTATTTTGAGGATCATTTCAGCTGTAAAAATGGCAGTGAAAACCTGCAAGAGAAATTATGTCAGAACACAATAAACGTCTCATATGTTAAATTCAAGCTATGCCTATAGGGAAGGGGTGGCTAATCTGTGGCCCTCCAAATGATACTAGACTCCAATTTCCATTAGCCCCAACCAGCACCAGAAAACCATTAACATGGGTGTCAGAGACTGCCTCCAGGTCCCAGCTCACAGAGGACCAACGCTAGCCGGTAGAACTGTACAAAAGTCTTTATTGAAATGTAGTTTCCATTTCCAAACCCTAGCGTGCGTCTCTACGTCTAGACCCTAGATCGGCGAAGCTCCATCTGATTCTCCGCCCCCTGTACACCAGCTTAAGACTCTAGCCTTACTCCACCTCTTGCGTCTCTCCTTTCGCCTCTGGGTCCTACCACCCCCCGGGGTCCCTTCCTTCCTGGACGCTTCGGATGCAGACCCTTCGGACTCCTCCCCCTCCTTTCGGCGGGCTTTAGGACCTGGCTCCCTTTCCGGGCTGCTCATTGCGCCACCCTCTTGTACATTTGAACTTGGCGCACGCGCGCTGTCTCCGACCCTCCTTTCTACCGTTTCCTCGCTCTCTGACGCAGGCGTGGCCAACCCCGACTCACGTCCTTCCGCTGCCGGAGAGCTGCCTGGCGCCGATGCCTGGGACTCCTCCCCCCTACTGCTCTCCGGTGGGGAAGCTGGTCCCGATTTCCAGCTGCTGCTCTCTGGTGGGGAAGCTGGTCCCGATTTCCAGCTGCTGCTCTCTGAGTCCCCTCTGGCCCCTCCTTCCTGGGGTGTTCCCTTTGGCAACTCCCTAGCTCTGCCCACGGGAGCCCCTTTCTGTGAATCCTCCGATTCGCTGGAGAGACTTAGAGACCTCGGGCGGCTATCATCGCTAACTTCTCCCTCCGATTCCTCCCCATCGGTCTCTAATCCCTCCCTTTCCTGCCCCTCTGCTCCTGAGCCCCTGACAATGGGAAAGAGTGTCTGATCACAAATGTAATTAAGGGTGAAAAGGTATGAAGGAAAAAGGGCACACACATCAAGGTACATGACGGGCTGCGTGGCGGGGGCAGAATTTAACTCTCTCAATCTTACTATGAGATTCACACAGAAACTCTAACCTACAAGCACAGACAGAGCTGACAGATAATAATAACAACAACAATGAGTGAAATAACAGGCCAGAATAGAGCACAAGGGAAATATAAAACTGCTTCAAGTGAGGCAGGAAAATGAACTGATATTTCAGCTGACATTCTAAGGAAGAGGGTAAGAGAGAGCTTCCTGTGGACTGATAATTGCTTTTCTTGCCTCAAGCAACAGGTGAAACGCAATCCCACTTGATGGTTTCCTAGTACCCACTAGAGAAGAAAGGGTTTGTATGAACACATTGTTTTAGGTACGCACAAAACGTAATTTCTAGACACAAATTTTAGTTCAAAGGCACCAAACAATAAAAAGCAATTCTTGCCATGGAGCTTAATAAGGATTTGGCGTCACTTACTTTGTTTCCTGTGGAAACCATGTTCTTTGTTTCTGGAACTCTTTCGAATGTCATTAAAACAGTATTCACTATAATACACAGAGTAATAAATAGTTCAGCAAAAGGGTTTATCATTACTTTCTTCACCATTTTCTTTATTTGCAACCAGAGTGGGCAACATTGCCAGATGAGATACTTATGGGCAGCAGTTTTCAAGCATGGAGGGAATTCCAGTTTTGATTCTTCCCATTCTAAACAACAAAAGGAACATAATTACAGGCACAGTGAGTTATGAAATGAGAACAATTTCAGGTAAAACATAGGTAATTCTTTATACACACACACACACCCCTCTGACTTTAAAAATATGTATTAATAAAATGTCAGTTGTACAAAATAGAGAAAAGAGAAAAAGTGCAAATAAAAAATAAATAAAAAGTGCAATAAGAAAAAAGATATAGCACACTAAATGTACACTTCCATACATTATTATACAGATATTGTTGTCCTACTGCATATAGGAGTATACATATTTATCCAAACAAAGTCTGCGTCTATAAGCAATCCATTCAAGTGCTGTCAATCCATTGATTAAAGCGGAGGATCATATCTTCTTGGCTTGACTTGAAAAGGATCTGCACAGGTTCCGTCAAATCCCTTGTCCTACACAAGCCACTCTTTCAATCTTTTTCTCCTCTCTTCTTTCTTTTTACTCTGCAACAATCCAAACCCTGCATACCTAAGACAGTCACTGAATTCAATAGAACTTGTGACTGAGTTGTCATAGTGCTGTTCTGTTGGACTTCTAATACCAGTTTGGGACACACTACATCATCCCACAAATCCTAACATGCAGCAGCAGACTGTATGAACACACAATTATGTGCAAGAAACTTTGCACACTGTAAAAGAGTGACCCTGAACAGAGGAACCCCAGAAAGCATTGGAAAAACTCCAGACTACACTGCACAATAAATTTGGGCAAAAGCCATCCCTCTGAGATAAAGGTAGTCATTTCTTGTAGATGTTGAGGTGCTGAATACAAATCAAAGAATCAGAATTGTAGAGTTGGAAGGGACCCCAAGAGTAATCTTGTCCAAACCCCTGCAATGCAGGTATCTCAGCTAAAGTATCCATGACAGATGGCCATCCAACTTCTGCTTAAAAACCTCCAAGGAAGGAGAGAGAGTCCACCAACTCTCATGGGAGTCTGTTCCACTCCTGAACAGCTCTTACTCAGAAGGTTCTTCCTCAGTTTAGTTAGAATCTCCTTTCTTGTAACTTGAAGCCATTGGTTTAAGTCCTACCCTCCAAAGCAGGAGAAAAGAAGCTTGTTCCCTCCTCCGTGTGACAGCCCTTAATATTTGACGATGGCTATCATATTTCCTCTCTGTCTCTTCTTTTCCAGGCTAAACATACCCACTTCCTTCAAACGTTCCTCATAATGTTTGGTTTCCAGACCCTTGATCATCTCGGTTGCCCTCCTATGAACACATTCCAGCTTGTCAACATCCTTCTTAAACTGTGGCGCCTAGAATTGTACACAGTATTCCAGGTGTGATCTGAACAAGGCAGAACAGAGTGGTACTATGACTTCCCTTGATCTGGACACTATACTTCTGTTGATGCAGCCTCAAATAGCATTAGGTTTCTTTTGCTGCTGCATAACACTGTTGACTTATGTTAAGCGTGTGGTCCACCAAGACCCCTAGATCCTTTTCACATGTACTGCTAGTAAGCCAGGTATCCCCCATCCTATATTTGTGAATCTGGTTCTTCCTCCCTAAGTACAGTACCTCAACAGACAATACACTGGGTGGTGATATAATAGCACAATGCAAAGTCACAGAAAAATATATCACCAAGGACAAGTGCTCCACAATAAGGAGTATAGACAAGCAAACAAATAGGGTTTAAATTCATCCTTAGAGTTTGCAGGATTTATTTTACTTCAGCTGAGCCTGTGGGTGGTTCCCCACTTTACCTTTAAATATGTGAGCCCTGCCAACATTCCCCAAGGAAGGTTAACAAACAGAAGGCTGGAGAGCCTCTTTCTGTTCTTCCATTGGGAGATTTGAATACAGGGACAGGTATGTTCTACAGATTTTCCATACAAGTGATGGTGTTTGGTATCAGTTCCACACATCTTTTGCAATTAGGCTAATAATTTTGTCATTTTGTTCTATCTTTATAGATTTGCCCAGTTTTCTAAGCTATTGATTGTTTACTACTGAGACCTCATTGTACAGATATATAATATATGTATTCTCATTTAAATGTAACTCTTCCATACAGAAATAGATTTTGACTATAATCTTGTTTTACCTTATCAGCTTGATGATTAAGCCCCTTGTGGGAAGAAACAATGAGTTTACCCAAAGAGCATCCAGGTGTTTACTCATGAGTTGATGTTACTTCTATCAAATACATAAGTGATTGTAAAGAAATAGACTACTTCCATATTTGTTTGCTTGCCTATACTCCTTATTGTGGAACACTTGTCCTTGGTGATATATTTTTCTATAAGTACAGTACCTGGCATTTGTTCCTGTTTAAATTTAAATTACTGGGCCCAGTTCTCCAACCTGTTACGGTCGTTTTGAATTTTGATTCTATCTTCTGCGGCTTTAGCTACCACTCCATTTGGTGTCATCTGCAAATTCGATGAGCATCCCCCCAATTCCTTCATCCAAGTCTTTTATAAAGACATTGAATAGCGGGCCCAGGACAGAACCCTATGGCACCACACTTGCTACTTTCCCCCATGATAATGAGGAACCATTTATGAGTACTCTTTGGGTTCGGTCAGTCAATCAGCTACAAATCCACCTAATAGTTACCTCATTCAATCCACATTTTATCAGCTTCCTTGCAAGAATGTCATGGGGGACTTTGTCAAGAGCCTTACTGAAACCAAGATACACATGTCCACAGCATTCCCCTGATCCACCAAGCTTGTAACTCCATCAAGTAAAGAAATGAGGTTCATCTAGCATACATTATCTTTGAGAAACCCATGTTGGGTCTTAGTAATCACAGCATCCTTTTCTAAGTGCTCACAGACCAACTGTTGAATTTTCTGTTCTAGGACCTTTCCTGGTATCAATGTCAAGCTCACTGATCAATAGTTACCTGGGTCTTATCCCCCCCCCTTTTGAAGATGGGGACTACATTTGCCCACCTCCAGTCTGCAGGGACCTCACCTGTTCACCAAGAATTCTCAAAGGTCTGAGATTACAAAGGCTCTGAGATTACATCCGCAAGCTCCTTTAGTGCCCTTGGATGCAGCTCATCCAGCCTTGGAGTTCTGAATTCATTTAAAGTAGCTAGGTGTTTCCTTACTACCTCTTTTCCTATCTTGGGCTACAGCTCCCTCCTTACATCATTTATGCCATTACGTCATTTATTCTGGGAGCAGGTAATTTGAATTTGCAGGCCAGTTTTTCAGATGGAATAGTAAAGATCAACATCAGAACCAAGTTCACTGTTGACATTCCAGGCTGCAAAACATACCCATACTGGAGTTACAATCTCAGTGTCATCATAAACCAAGTAAACAACAAAAACCATGAAGACAAACTAAGCTAAGGAAAGCAATGAGTCCCATATTTGGTCCAAATATGAGTGAAGTGCTAATATGTATTCTTCTGACTGTTGAAATTAATATGAAAACATGACGACAATAAATGCTAAAGGCTCAGCAAAACAAAAACAAACCCCAATTGGTAAACATTTTTCATGATTTATTTAAATGTTAAGATTTTGAGGGGCAGTGTGAGCCAGGGCTTTCCAATGAGTGGCCCTCACTCCTAAGACAATTACGGTACTCTCCTAGTTTTTCAGCATAATTTTCAATATATACTGTTCTCAGGTTTTAAGGAATACTGATTTGATTATCTTTTACAAAATACTTAAAAACACTGTAGAAGTTACCCCCAACCTCTTTAAAACTTTGTTTTATTTATTTTTAACTCACCCATGGTTTTGCTGATGACATTAGCAGCACTTGTTAACCGTTGTCTTTGAAATGGATCATCAGGAGTGTCAACGGGTAGGTGATAGGACATTAACAGCTCCTTCTTTGGGTGCAGAAAACAAATCCAAAGTGAATATTTGAAGTGACACAATTATCTCTCCATTTACTTACACAATTCCCAATGAATTAATGTAGCAGCAGATAGAATAACGTACGCTTAAAGAAATCTAAAAACGAAAGCTGGTTAACAGCGTAAGTCCTTCTCAAAATAGCTAGTGCCAGAGTTAGCTAATTTGTAAATTGCTGTTATGATTGGGGCAGTGTGCAACATTGTATTTCTGATGTCATGGAAATGCTAGAAGAGAAAGACTTGCAAAAAATGAGTAGAAATTTTTAGCATCAGTTTAGCATCACCAGATTTTCGGGTTCATATTTAATAAAGCTCTATTTGGCACTTCCAAACTGACATACAAAAAGATGCCACCGAAGCTGTTGCAGCTAAAACTTACAAGCTCCTTTTGACTTTTATCAGGTGGTGAATAAAACAGGGTTTCATCTTCTCCATAAGTTTTTGGCTCTTTGTCTTTCAGTTTCTTCTTCCTCCTCTTGCTTTTCCCCATTTTTTTATTTTTGAATTCCACACTTGACATTTCAGTGTTTTCATCCAAGGATGCAATTTGTCTTTGGGAAGCCAACTCCTGGAATAGACCATGTTCAGGTAAGCGCAATTAGCCCATAACTGGTAATCAAAATGAGGAAATACTGAACTTGTAAAAGCCTGTTCTTCTTGAAAATAGGAAGGCAGTTAGCATGGAGAGAGGCCTCCTCTGAGACCAAATAGACAAAATCTCCTTCCCCAAACCAACATTGAGAAGAAAACACTTTTTTAGAGGAAGTCACTGATAGTTTTGTGCCTCTGTGATCAGGCGTATATTTTTCAATCTTTGCAACACAGGCTCTGTGCATGTTTGTAAGAACTGTTAGTTTCATTAAGCAACTTGTGAGCATTTAGGACTATTAGAAACATTATCTCAGCAACAATATCTAGTTTTGCCCCAAAACAGAGCAGTTATACTACCTAAGAACATAATCCAAGAGCAGTATACAGACTTTTTGCACTACTGTTTGCAAAAGAGGCCCTATCACAACCCACATATAATATGACAGATGTAGCCTTGATTACCTGACTGGGATAGTGTTATTTATTCTGTTGCTGCTCTGGAGGTGAGTGCATTCAGGGACAGATTATTCTTTGCCCCACCACTGAGACCAAGATAGTCAGAACCACCACTGACTTCAGCAATGTAGGAGAGCAACTCAATTAAGTCCCCTGCTCTGAAGAAACCAGAACCATGAGGTAGGAGCAGTTTGGACCTTCTAACTTGGATATTATCACTCCCAGATGTGGTTAAGGTTTCTGTGCACATGCACACTTCCTACAGAGGCTCAAACTGAAGCAGGGAACAAACAGCAAAGAGGCTTTCAGACACCATCACGCTCCTGCTTGAAAAGCTACTGTGATGGAAGGGGGCCGCTAGGGGCGCATTGGAAGATGGCCGACAATACCATCTCTCCGGCTCACACGAGATAATTAAGAGGCTAATGATGGGAGTAATTAGCCTCCTGGGTTTTCCCAGGGGATGGGAAAATGCTGCCTCGTCCGCAGATGCCTATAAATCACCCCTGAGTTCGAAAGAAGGAGGGGGTGGGGGCACTGGCCGGAAAGCCCTCGAGTGAGTTTTTGGCTCTCCTGGACGCCGCTTCTGATCGCGATCCTAGTTGCATTGCTTAAGATAAACAATTGGAGAAGAGTAAATGCACATGTTTCGAGCGAAGGAAAGGGTGTACTGATTGCTAATTAAATCGACTTCTGAGAAGCCGAGTGACGGGTTGGACTGAACAGAAGGCTACATCAAAGAATCACAGCTATGTTGGTATGTTGAAACGGATTGGAAGGGGGGGGGCTTTTCTCTTTTTCAATTTGATTTACCTAACAACCCCTCCCCAAGAAGAACCGCCACACGACTGATAGCAAGTGAGATGGGAAAATAAACTGTGTGGAAATAAAATTATTAACTAAAGGCGGAAGATCTGGAAAGGAAACGAAAGGCTTTTGGATGACGCAGTTCTAATCGGGAACCACCATTATGAGACAGACTTTGTTGCAAGATTTACAGTGAAAGGGGGAGGAAGCCATGGTTCTGTTATCATATCTGAATTCTATGTTTGATCTGGCAAGAACTCCCCTGAAAAGACTGATTTATGGAGCAACTGGTCTGGGAAAGTTAATGAGCAGACGCCTAGACTGTATCTTATGGAACTGCTGAAATGGTGCCTGCCGTTTGAACAGAACTTTTGGATCAGCGTGAAAATCCACACAGGACTATAATAATGTTTGCTTCAACTCGCCTGTGGAGATAATCTCAGAGGTTATAAAGAAAGAAAAAAAATGATAACAAGAAGAAGATTGGAAGACAGGATTTGTAAAGGATAACAACAAAGAGATGGAAAGATGGGACTTGTGAACATCAAAGCAGCAGAAATATGAGATGATTGGACCCTTTCTGAACTCGAAGCATGGGTATCCCCAACAAAAATTTAAAATTTGGCTAAATATTTGGAATTTATTATGTATTGGTATAATTTGGAATTAATGTGATATGATTGGTTTGTCAATTGGAAATTTAATAAAAAATATTTTAAAAAGAAAAGAAAAGCTACTGTGATGGATGCTCAAACAGGAGAATGTGGGGATGCCTTAAAACCCCTTTTGCAAAGAGCAAACATGCTTTCAAACAGTGCTGCTCTGTGCTTTGTAGTCCCAAGAACTGGGACTCCAAAGCACAGCATCACCTGAAATTGTAGTGACCTGATGTTGTACTGATTGACAGATTAGTTGCCCTGTCCACCTGTCAGATTTTGTCTGCCACAGGGAAGGGAGATACGAATTTGGTGCAAAGGCCAGAAAAGGTTCCCACCTCTGATTTACAGGCATCTGAAGAATATTTCTTTGAAACTGATATTGAGCTAGCTACTTTCAAACTTTATACCCTGAATTGAAAGTTTTCATTTTGAATTATTGGATATCTCCTCCAAACAACTTTCATTTTTGAATTCCTGAAGATACTTTAAAACTTTAGAAGGCATATTGTTCCTTGAAGATCTTTCTTCAAGACATATTTGTGTATTCTTAAGGTTTTTCGCTTAATTAAGCAAGAAATACAAACCCAAGATCTACAGGTATGAGCAGAGTTTGGAATAGGCAAAGCTATGCCAGTTGAAATCCCTCATCCCTGCTCATCCAGAGATATAGCTCAGTCGAGGTTCGGCTGAGGCAAGTCCAGAAAAGGGGATATTTTTTGGCATTCCAAAATCCATTCAGCTCTATCACAAGACCTAGCAACCCTGTAGAAGTTACACTGGCATAATTTAAAAGCTTGTTTCCCTCTGCTAGGCTTGGGCCAGCTCATAGCCCCACTCTTGAATGCTGTTTGGAATAAGGGTAAATCACACCAGCATAATTTACCTGGGCTTAGATTACATGGGTTTAAACAATTCCTTGGGCTTCCTTTTGTTTTATTATTAAAGGTAAAGGTAAAGGGACCCCTGACCATTAGGTCCAGTTGTGGCAGACTCTGGGGTTGCGGCGCTCATCTCGCTTTATTGGTCGAGGGAGCCAGGTCATGTGGCCAGCATGACTAAGCCGCTTCTGGCGAACCAGAGCAGTGCACGGAAACGCTGTTTACCTTCCCGCCGGAGTGGTACCTATTTATCTACTTGCACTTTGACGTGCTTTCAAACTGCTAGGTTGGAAGGAGCAGGGACCGAGCAACGGGAGCTCACCCCGTTGCGGGGATTCGAACTGCTGACCTTCTGATCAGCAAGTCCTAGGCTCTGTGGTTTAACCCACAGCGCCACCCACATCCAGTTTTATTATTATTTATTGAATTTATATACTGCCCTATACCCAGAGTTTGGATTACTCTGTGCCCATGTTTGCAAGCCATCCTGTACTATGTAAATTTTTGAAAATATTTATTTTGAAAGCAATTTTTATTTTTCTAAGTAAATAGATAAAAGGGGCAGTCTATGACAAACAGCAAAAAGAGTGCAAAGTGGAGAATCATATTCCAGACCATCGCATCACCAATTGCAATCAAAAGCTTTCAGCATTTTTACTGCCACCATCATAAAATCTATTAATGTATTTCATTTAATTCACATGTTAATGTTGCAATGTTTTTCCTCTTCCCCTACAGAAATTTAATAAATATTAAATATTAAATTCTGTTATTGGAACTTCAGCCATAATCAAGTAGTAATTATCATGGCTGAAGATTCAACAATAGAATTATACATACTTTATTTCTATTGTTAACAACAGTAACAACAATAAAAACAATTAGGCTAAGTATATAATAATAAATTTTTTAAAAAGTTTTACAAACCTTCTCCTTTTTTAGTAGTTCTTTTGCTTCACGAAGTAACAGCTCCCTTGCCTTTGTGTGTGCAAGTGTTGCTTTGTTTTGCTCTTCATATGCCATTGTTACAACAGCCAGGATTAAATTAAATAGATAAAATGAGCACAAAAAGATGATTATCACAAAAAAGATGCAGTAAGATTTCCCAGATGTTCTGATAACCTGCAAGCATGAAATACATAACTCATCATGTATTGCCTTTCAGCAAAACAATGATCAGAGAATAAAAGCAAATGTTAAAATAATCCAATTAATAGAATAGTAATAGAGCAACGGCATCAGGTCAAGCAACCACTGTTGTCTCCTAGTTAACTCCAAAAATCTGAGATAATAAAATTGTTTTTACCTGCCAGTGGATAGCCATCAAAGTCTCTGCAATCAAGGCTTCCATGAAAAGGGGAATCCTGAATTGGGGGCGCACACATGCACATAACAACAGAAAAATCCCCCTCACGCATCATTCTATAGCAGGCCAAGCCCACCAAAGAGATGAGAAGGATTCCTCCTAACATCAACCACAAAACTCAGGATGGATGATATGGGAGAAGGAAAGGCACAATGACCTCATAGGAGGTCATTTCAACTGTCAGTCATTATGTCCATTGAGCATTTGCATCCAACAAGCAAGGTGGAAGGTTGTTCGTGTTTGGTGCATCAAGAACAAGGTATATGTTAAGAGGACATCTGTGGCTGGCCTACTGTCATTCCTGCAAAATGGCCTTTGGAAGGACCTTCACACAAATACCTGGAAAAGGCAGGCTGTAGCCATTTGCATGTTCTGACCCAGAAACCTCCCCCCTAAATAAATTCACACGACTCAAACTTTTGGTTTGGTTTTTGGCAGAATTTAGGCCACAACTTTATTGATTACAGAAAAGTGACTGGTTGCATAGGCTCTGTTTCGACTAGCTCCCTGCCAGGCAGGTAGCGCTGACCCAGGGAACCAGCATAGGTCAGCCAAGGGTGAACAGCTGGATAAGCGGAAAGCCAGGAATGGGCTAACTCCGCCACCCAAATGTCCCCCTGGACTCAGGCACGGGCACAACCCCCTCACAGGGGGGTTCTCTTCGAGTCTCTGGATTCCTTTAACGGAATACCCTTCACATAGGGATGGAGAGAGCATTTTCCCATCCCTATCACCTGAACAAGAGCCTATCCGCAACCTTACAAGTTGTGATGATTTGCTACGTGGCAGGAAAAATCCAAATGGCAACAGCCAATCAGCCAAGTGGGGGAAATTCCTACCGTGCCCCTGTCCCAACGACAGATGACACACAATGGCATATCAAGGTCAAGCGCAACAAGCCCTAAAAGTAGGGAGAGGTGGGTGGGTGTTCCAAATGCATGTGCCAAAAGAGGAAGCTCTGGGTCACGTGCATGGGCATAAATAGGTCCCTCGAACCGTTTGAACTCCGTCCCATTGGCCAGATTGTATCCAGCTTTGAGGGACCTACCAATCAGGTGTTGTGGCTTACCAATTGAACCCACCCACAACACAGGGTGTTGGTTGTCCAGGTCTCACCGCAATACGCTCCCTCTTTAAGGGTGGACCCAATTTCCCTATTCTTTCTAAACCTAATTCTCCTTCCTTCTATACTTCTAGTTAAATGTTTTCTTAGAGGTGCTATGCTGAAGTGTCTTCCCATGGCACACAGGTTCCCTTCATGGGACCATCATAAGATTCTGACAGCTTTACATTTACCCTTTGATTGATCACTCATTTCACTAGGGCTGCAGTTGCTTTTGTGGCTTTCGCTACTAATAGTGCTCTTCATAAGGCTTGTATAGAAGCTGCATGGGCTTCTCCAAACACTTTCATTCATCACTACACAATTGATAATTATGCATAGGCAGAGGCTGCATTTGGAAGGAGGGTCCTGCAGCAGGTCTCTCCGTGATAAATTACGCACGGGTGCAGTCAAGGGACCCACCCTATTGGGATTAGCTTTGCTATGTCCCAACATACCATCCCTGCTAGCCAAAGTGAAATAGTACGGTTGGTACCAACATGAAGTGTAGATTTCCTTCAGTGTAAATTGTCTGCACTTAAAAAAAGAAGACTATAGGTCTTTCCCCCTATTAAACTGTTCAGTGTTAGTATTGGAAGTAGGCTTTCTGTTCCTGATGGGGTTTTTCTGTTGCTGATCTCTGTTGCTTGCTTCTAAGTTTCTCCTTAAATTCCTGGGCTTATGTTTCATACCCTCCAAGTGTCCCGATTTTCCTGGAATGTCCCTGTTTCCTCGAAGTGCTGAGCTCGGGGAGGAGAACAAGCCAGTGTTTGTCCCGAGCAGTGGTGGCGGCAGCAGTGGCAGCTACGAAGGAGCATCCTGTTGCCTCTCCCTGGCTCTCCACGGCTGCCACTGACAACCTCCTCCTTTGAGCAGTTCATAGCAGCTGCTGGAGAACACGGGAGAAGAGGAGAAAAGGCTGGCACTACCGAGGGTCAGCCCTGCGTGATGTGCCAGCTCTGAGGTACAGGCATTGCTGTCCTGGGCAGGAGTGGGGCACAAGGGGCATTGATGATGATGATTAAAAAGCTTTGCACATCTGTGCCTAATCTTGCCCTTTACTAAAATGTATTTATTGGTGTGTGGGGGTTTTTTTTGTAACTCCACCAAAGAATAAAATAAAATAAAATTTGGATTAAGGTGTTTTCTCAGGATGGTGGTGTGTGTTCTGTTGGTGCAGTGGTGACGACACTCACCCTTCTTCAAATAGGGAATGCTCCGCGGGGCGGGGGACACACAAAAACATGGGGGCGGGGGTTTGAAGAGGCTCAGTTGTGGGAGGGAGTGAAAAATGTTCCTATTTTCATCTGAGAAATGTTAAAGGGTATGTTTCCTGTATGGAAGTCCATGGAAGCATCATGGTACTTCCAGTATACTTCCGAAGTGTTCATTTCTGACTTGATCAGAAGGTGGAGCCATAACCCAACTATCCCATGTTAAAGGAAATCTACCCTTCAAGTAGATACCAACAGTACATTTAAATAAAAAAAGTTTTACCTGCCGATAGAGGATTTCCCAACTATCCTGTGTCATCAGTCGGAACAATGATAGAAAGGCCCATCCAAAATGATCGAAACTGGTGTATCCATCATCTGGATTTTCTCCATATTTCACGCAATAATAGGTTCCGTTTTTACATTCAGTTTCACTTATAAAAGAGAATACATTATGTTACTGATAACTTTCAAGTAAAAGATCTCTCTGACTGCTTACCTCACAAGTGGAACCTGGACATTCATATCTTTCTCAAACATACTTCATCTTCTAGGTTTTGTTACAGTCTCAACATCAATACTGAACAGAGTTTATTAAAATCAAACCGTTATCAACATTTTTACTGGCCCCTGTGATAAGTTATAAGTTATACAGAAAAGTTTTATATGTTCAGAGAAAGCTATTAAAGGCATAATGGCATAGGACAGAGACTAGCCCATCCTATCTCAAAGACCGTGTGGGAGCAGTAACTATATAGGGAGGCAGAAGGGTCTGAGTGAAGGATTTGCTTCTTAATAGACAGTATCCCTAGTTCTAAGAATCATCTGGCAGATGTAATTGTGATAAGGAGTGACCTTGAAATACTTATTTCAGTGGCTCAATGAGGAGTTGTTGTTTTACTTAAAGCCCAGAATACCTTGTGGAGATCCCATGAGGGGAACCTTTGCACTGTTTGTGAGTTAAGTTGTGTTGCACCTCTGAGGAAAAGATGAAGGTAGGTAATAACTGAGTGGTCTGTGACCTTATTTTGAGAGGACCAAGAAAAGGTCAGAGGCTTTTCTGTGAGTGGTCGGGGATAGTCTCTGGTGAATGCTTGCTTGTACAAAGATAACATGTTCCTTGAAACCTGCTTTGGAGTGTAAGACTTTCTCCCACTTTTACCATATTAGGAAGACTGTCCAGATGACTTCATAGATGTGACATGTAAATGTTCTTCTAGATCAGGCTTCCTCAACCTCGGCCCTCCAGATGTTTTTGGCCTACAACTCCCATGATCCCTAGCTAGCAAGACCAGTGGTCATTGATGATGGGAATTGTAGTCTCTCAATTTGAGACTACAATTCCCATCATC